>PVKH010007358.1:0-20284 GCA_004027955.1 Chaetophractus vellerosus | reverse complement strand
TGGCGGCTTGCCATTCTCAAGGCGGTCTGCCCGCTAGGAGAGGTCCCCGGGAACCGAACCCGGGGCCTCCCATGTGGTATCCCAGCGTGCTCTTTATCCACTGAGCTATCTAGCCGGGCCCCCCACTGAATATTATGCTTGGGTGTGGTTTAGATGGGAAGATTTATGTTCCATATATGTTTCCACAATAAAAATAGAAGGAAGGAGCAGCTAGAAATAATGACAACTAAAGGTAATACATGGTCCTAGACAGGACCTAAGAGGGAGGAGAGAAGACTCAAAAATAAAAAAAAAAACAACAAAAACTTGCAGCCATATGAAAAAAATGGACTATAAACTAAGATTTTAGCAATATTAAATTTCCTGAACTTGATAACTGTACTTTAAAGTAGATAAGTGATTATTTTGTTCTTATGAAATGTACATGACAGTATTACATGTTCTATAGTATGATGTGTACAACCTACACTCAATTCAGAAAACGGATTGCTAAATAGACAGACAGATGGAGAGATGTATAAGAAGAAGGATTGATAGAATGTTGGATAGAATGATACAGCAAATGTGGCAAAATGTCAAAAACTGGGGTATTTGGGTATCTGGGGGAATAGAGGTATGTTGGAGGCTTCTGTACAGGGTTTATATTATTTTTGTAACTGTTCTGTATGCTTGAAATTATGTCAAAATAAAAAGTTTAAAATTAACAACAACAAAACGATCTTGGGAATGTTATCAAAAGGAAAAGTCCTAGAAAAAGAGAGTGCTCCTTATATTTTTGAATTAGCAAGAAAAATGTGTAGCCAGGTTGGAATGAATATCTAGGAGAATAACCATTTGTCATCTACTTCTGTCTAATCAACCAAGCTATACCAACATTTTCTTTCACTTTGATATTGAAATAACCTTGCTATAGCACACAGTTTCCTGCTTCAACTAGTGTCTCCCTTCAGTTAATTTTCCATGGACTAACAATGGAGGTGTTTTGAACAGTCACATCCACTCCACTATTTAAAATCTTCCAGTATATTGTCATCATATTCAGAATAAAGTACAAACTTCTTATAATGCTAAAAGCCTTTGCATATCTATCTATCAGAAGACTTGCCTATGTGTAGATTATTGGTAGTCAAAAAAAAGAGGAATAAAGGGAAGCTGGATTTTGAGCTGACTGAATGAATGAGGATGCTATTTACTGAGTTGTGGAAGACCACATGGTACAACGTAGAGGAGGGGATTAGGTATATTACATTATATCTTGAACCTTTTAAATAAAAGTGCATAACCACCATCCAGTGGATGTAAGTAATGGTGAAGAAAAAATGGTGAATTACGTGATCAAAGATTTTACAAAAGAGAAAAATTCCCTGGGAAACAGAAAGATGAATGCAGCAATGAGAGAAGACATGCATGTACAGTCTTAAAAAAAAGAGCAGGATTTTTGAAGTCAAAAAAAGTTCCAGAAATAGCAATGGCTTGTAACATATTTACATATGCTGTCTCTTGGAATACGGAGAATGAAAACACACACATTCACACCCAAACACTTACACACTCAAAGGAAACACAAATAAACAAAGCTGAGAGGACTTTAAAAAAAAGAGCAGCATTTTCTTAAGGAATAATTAGGTTTCAACTAAAGCAAAGTTTAAGGGTACAATTTAGAAGCAATGAAGGCAATTACTAGAATTTTAGTTATGAAAGACGATATGTTCCAAAAGTCAGGAAAACATTATTCTGGGGGGAGGTGAGAGGTTGTGAGTGAAGAATGGTGTGGTGGGTTTTAGATCCAGTCAAATGAAGATACGTAAAGCTCTACAAGGATGAAAGCCTTGGATATCTGGTAGGGACAGTGATAAATGAACATAAGTAACCTCATGGGCCCAGTCCTGAGGGATACTTGGGGGAATGCTCTTTCTTTAGGAAATTGGGGTGGAAGGGTTGGGGGATTTGGGGAGGCAGGGTTCTGAGTGAAACATATGAAGAACAGATGCATGTATCAACAAAATTTGTTTCTATTGTCCCTATTTCCCTTTCATGGTAGAAATGCAAATGTCTTCAATTATCAATAATAAAAGGGCTTTTATGACAAATTAGCTAGAATACATTGAAAATGGGAAATAACATTGAATTCAACATGATATTAGATATATAAATAGAATAAATACATCTTTCACTGGTAATTGAACCTTACAATTTTGTTCTTCTCTCTTTTATGAATTTCTGTTACTATAGAAACTTCCTCCATTAGGCCTTATATCTATTTTAATCTTGTCAAGCCCATCCTGAGGTAAAATGATCAACATTTAAAAAAAAAGGATTCAATGAGAATTTTTACAGGGTGGCAAAGGAACATCTAATTAAGCAGGTATTCTATTATTAGTCATGTTTACTTATTATTCTATTTATCTGCAGTTAGAAACCAACCTGAGCGGTCAACATTTCTCTGAGTTCAAGTGAGCAAAATTCTGTTCTTTCCTTTCTCTAAATCATATATGCTGGGGAATATTCAATAACAATTTAGTTTAATCTAGTGGCTGATTGCTCCTTGGTGTGGCAACACATTGTAAAACCTAAGTATATAAGTATTTATTTGTGGTGGTTTGAAGTTGTATGTACCCCCCAAAAATACCGTTAAATTTAATCCATTCCTATGGGTGTGAATCCACTGTAAGTAGGATCTTTTGATGAGGTTACTTCAGTTAAGATGTGGCGCAACAATCAAGATGGGTCTTAATGCTATTACTGGAATCTTTAATTAGTGAAATGAAATTCAGAGAAATAGAAAGCCAGAGAGAGCAGCCAGAAACTGAGTATCAGTAGAGCCTGAAAGAGAAGGTACATACGAGGAGATGCCACCACGTGTTTTGCCTTGTGACAAGCTAAGGACCAAGGTTCTCCAACAGCCAGCCCCGTAACACCACAGTCTTCAGGGAGAAAGAATTGCCTTGATAATGTATTGTTTTGTACTTTTTCCTAACTTTAAAACCATGAGAAAATAAATTCTCATTGTATAATCTGGCCCACTTCAATGTTTTGACTGGAGCAGCCTTGAAAACTTAGAATCTGGTTACTTCTGTTCAAATCCCAAGTTCATTTACTACCTGGACTAGATATTAATCTCAGTAAGACTTTCATGTGTGAAAGTGGGGTAAAGAAAATTCCTACCTCATGAGGTTTTTTTTTCCCTTTGATTTCAGCAAAGCATGTAACATAGCACCTTTGCAAACTCTCGGCACATGAAGATCAAGTATACCTCAGTAGTAAAGGTCGAGGATGCTGGAACCAGTCTCTCACTTGCCACCTGGGACCTTTCCCTATACCTCATCCTTCTGGCCCCAATTTCCTCAGTAAAATCTTTGTAGTAACAATACATATATCATAGGCTTGTTGTGAGGTTAATAAACAAAGCACTTATAAAATAAATGCATGGAAAATAATAAGAAATCAATAAGTATTACTGCAGATATTATAACTCTTACTCAGTGTACAGTAAGATAATCACTGGAAGGATAAAGATATTTTTACCTGATATACATTGGATCACATACATATATATTTGAATAATTTTATGAGTTTTTACATGTCTAATGGACTAAAAATTCCACATTAAGAATATAAAATAGAGCATCAAAGGCTAGAGAGAACCCAAAAATGCATGTCATTGAGTCATGTTCTAGATGGAAATATTAGCAGTGTGCAGAAGGTCACTATTTTTAAATTGTCAAATGATGCTAAATTGAATTTTCTTGATAACACATAGGAAGACACATAGTCACAGTTAAGATGGAATCTAAAAATTAGAGATGAACTGTCAAAGGCTGAATGAAATCCTGAAGGAACAATTTTTGAAAATAATGCTTTCTGATAGAAACAAAGTAACATGAAGAAATGAGAGGGGGAAAAAGCAACAGACAAAAGTTTATAAATAACCACAAAATGATGGTAAGTCTCCCATCAGAAACATTAATGTGGGATAAGGTGCCTTATTCACATTTTTGGGGATTTTTCAGAAATAATAGACCAAAAATTGAACATGAAACAGACTTGTGTTGTTACTTAACAAGTCTTCATTATAGTTGAACATTTTACAGTTTATGCTTAGACAGGGAAAAAAGTAAGAATTGGAAGGTTCATTTGAAAAACAAAAATTTCTAACAACTAAATATCTCACTGACATTTTCTAAGGTACATATGAGAAATGTTTTCACTATGAGTTTGGACCTTTGTTTGATGTCCTTATCTGGGTCTTATAAAACCATATAAAAACAACCAAAACATGTTCAGTAGTAAAACAGAGAAGCTGTTTGAAAAGGTATTAGAAAAACAAAATTAAAAGACTTTTGACAGGATGTTTATTAAATGTTTAATTTTCCTATTTGAAGGTGGAATGAAAAGGGTGAAATCTTCCTACCTCTCCCATGGAATCAGAGCTCTTAGGTTTGTTTACTGTTGTTTTTCACTGCTCTATCTCAGGACCTAAAACTGTGAAGACACATAATATAAATGTTGTCTCAATAAATATTTCTTGAAAGAAGGAAGGAAAAAATGAAAGACAAAAGATAGGAAAGAGAGAGGAAGGGGAAGAAAGGGAGGAAGGAAGGAACGGAGGGAGGGAGGGAGAGAGGGGTGTAGGGAGGAAAAGAGAGAAAGAAAATGGACAGGCTGCTCCTTTAAAACAGAACAAGCACTGTTCTGTCTAACTTTCTGTAGAGTTGGGGTACACAGTGTTGTGGAGACAGATCTTGGAATCAAATAGATAGAACATTTACTGTGCAACCTTGGGAAAAACACTTAATTTTGCTCCCCCAAAGTTCGTCATCACTGTAATATAAATATTGTAAATATATAAATAATAAGAGCTGTAGTATAGCAATGTCTCCTGGATTAAATGAGATAATATTATCACAGAGTATTGCATATAGCAAATGCTCAAAATATGTCAGACTGGTTAGGACTAGCATACTTTGCGTTTATTTAAATGTTTCCAAAATCATTTGAGGAACTTTGCAATAAAAGCTACAATTACAATAAAATCCTAGAACAATTAACACAAAAATCAAGTAATAAAAAAAGGAGTGAAGTAAAGAGGAAATGTTTATTCCAGAAAATCTAGCCTGAAGGGAGTTGCTGGAAATGAGCACAGATCCTTGTTCTCGGCTTCTTGACAGCTAAGGCAAGTACGTAAACATGAAGAGTTTTATGAGTATAATTATCCTATAAAGAATGCTTACCAAGCCAGCACGGAAAGACAGTTTTTCATAGAGAAGAAAGGCTGAGTGAAATTTTCATGTAAAGACATGAAACAACAAAATTGATAGTGTCTTCAAAAGTACCACGTCAAGATGGACAGGTAGATAGATAAAGTCACAGGATTGTTTCTTGAAAATAAGCAAAGGCCATAATGCTAAAACTCATTTCTCTGAAATTGTTGTTATATGGGGCTGGAGTCATGTCATTATATAACTTTGTGGTAAAAAATCTGTTAAGTCTCATGCCTCATACATGACATGGGACAGAAAGAGATTTTAATATTCTTCATATAAGGAATTAAAATGCTATTGTGTCTTTTCTATCGTAAATGGAAAGCTCCTAAAACAACATCAATACCTATTCAATGTGTTTTATATTGTCCTGTACAAAGCTATGTACTACCTGTTTCTATGGTTATTTTCACTGCTATTTTGCAGTTCCACAATTTAATGATAGTTCTTGCTTTCTCAAATGTGTTATAGAGAAAGCGAGAAAGAAATCCAGTGCCTGTCCATCCATGATTTCTCCATGAACATTAATAAAAGTGACTAGGGGGCCGGCTGTAGCCCAGTGGATAGGGTGCCGGTACACCAAATGGGAGGCCCCGGGTTGAGGGGGCAAGCCGCTGTGGGCAGGGCAGAACTGCTGTGGGCAGGGGAAAAGCCGCCGCGGGCAGGGTAAAGCCGCCACGGGCAAGGCAAGTCGCCCACGAGCATAACGGAGCTGCCCGCCAGCGGGGCAAGCGGCCTGAGAGTGGGCAAGGCCGCCGCTCACCTGTGAGCTGACTGGGCGTGTCGCCGCAGGGGGGGGAGACAAAGCAGACACAGAAGAACGTTAAAAAAAAAAATGAACACAGCAAGAACAAGCAGAAAAGGGGGGGATATGCAAAAAATATACATATAAGTGACTGGTTTGCCCCCACAATCATCGGTGCAGAAAAGTGGGGGCAGGTGGAGAGTGGGCATTCCTAAGGCACTCTGAGGGGATTGCACCCAAACCATTCCTCACACAGAGCAGATCCTGGGAAGTTTTCATAAGCAGGAAACTTTTTGTTGGTGGACTCTATAGTTGGTGACTTTAGTTTGTCATTTGATGGATGAGGGAGTGATAATATGTGACCAATGAAGCAATCAGGAGAACAAATCAGCTGAATACAATTTGCAAAGGTATCGTTTATAAGTTTCAGCTCCCTGGTTTGCTGTCATCACTCAAGTCAATTCTAGTGAGAAAATGAAATGCTGTTTCCATGATGAAAAGACAAGTATCCAGCCATCACCCTTTATTTTTGGTTCCAGAGGAAATTATGATTAAAGGACTAACTGTATGTTATAATTTGTTCTGATTTATCACAAAGTAAATGGGGATTATGCTTAAGCAAGACATAGGGAATGATGACTTTCTAAGGTTTTTAGAGCTCATAGATTACATGAACAAGAAGCAAGATCCGTATATGTATGCAGAAAGGAGTTTCTCTTTTTCTCGTTCTGAAACTTAATCATCCATACATTCCATGAATTTCTCAATATCTAAGTTGAAGTAGGAATTAATGTGAAATGAGACTGAGTGAAATACTATTGTTGTTTTATAGTGACAAATGAAAGTTATGTGAAATAGTATGTGCATTCAGATTATATTAATATAGAAACTTAAATGGTCTTTTTATCCCATTATTTGCTTCTGTAGAAATATAATTGTGTATGTATATTATCAGCAAGTTCTAGGGCTTGGAGATTGAGGGTTTTTTTAAAAAAATCACATTCAGTTGTTAATGATATAGATATTGTGTTTCATAAACCAAAAATACCACCTTTGTTTGAATAAGAGGAATAAATATGTGAATTGCTAGTAACCAAAATTCAATTATAAAATACCTAAAATGATGAGAAACCTTCAATTATCTGTGTAAGAGAAGTTCTGAGATGTTTGGATTAAACTAGTACTTCTTCGTGTGCATATTTTAAAAGATCTTTTTAGGTCAATCTGTAACTTTAACCAATTTTACCTTCCCCTTAGCTAGATATTGTGTCATGTTTCTGCAGGGATAAATACTAAGCAAAGCCTAAGTTCTCCTACAGAGAAGAATGGAGAAATTGCTGTTAGGCCCAAAATGAAAGTGTTGTGGACAAGATAGAAAGACAAAACTGCCTTTGGGGGAAACAAGTAGAAGGACAAGTCAGACGTTGTAAATGGGATAGGATAACAGAGGAAAGAATAAACAGAGGGAACACTGTCAATGTAATGAGGAGTATATGAACATAGGAGCAATCTCAAGGATATTTTCCCACCGGAAAAAAAGGCCAGTCAATAGACTTCTGATATTTGATAATCCAAGTGCAATGTGGTGGTTAAGTCATCGCCCATAAATCTCTCAAACTTTACTCCAACAAAAATGACCCATTGTCATAAGGCAAAGGGTAGGCCAGGTGTTTCTGCCATTATTACCTCTGTCCTAGGAACCAACACCTCACTATCTGAGTAAGGAGCATGAATGATCTATCCTACCAATTTTTCTTAGCCCCACTGGAATATATTCTTTACACAATGCCCCAAGTATCCTTTTATTATCAAGGAAAAGAGTACCTGGAAAACTAATAAAATTGTGTGTTAGTTTGCTATGGCTGCTGTAACAAAATACTACAGAATGGTTGTCATAAACAATAGAAATTTATTGCCTCACAGTTTGGGGAGGCCGTAAATAAAAACCCAAGGTACCAGCAGGGCCGTGCTTCCTCTAAAGACCGTAGCATTCTGGTGGCTATGAGAAGGCAATTCATAACTCACTGCTGCCTCTGCTGCACAGTTTTCTCACCTCCTGACTGTGTCTGAATTCCCTCTATTTACAAGGACACCGGTCATATTGGGATTAAATCCCACCCTAATTCAGTTTGGCTTCACCTTAACTATTATCTTCAAAAATCTTATTTACAAATGAGGTCACATCTATAAGACTAGGGGTTAGGGATTGAACACGTCTTCATGGGGGACATGATTCAATAACAAATGGTGATGGAGAACTCATACTTCCAATTGCTCCTATTGTTGATGTAGCAGAATTGGAAACTCTTCAGATGTCTCAAACTGAGAAAGTTGTTGATGACAAGCCCTTCAGGGTTAAATATTCACTTGTATTCCACCTGATCTGAAAAAAATATAATGAAACTTGAAAAAAATTGCATAGTATAATGTGATAAAATTTTGAAGAACATTGAGTTCAGAAATTAGAGCAATGGAAAGTTATAACAGAAAGTAATAAAAAAGATGGAATCAAGAAGGAGAATTATGCACTAAATGAATGAATATGTTAACAATAAGAAATATTCCAAAGAGCATGTAGACAGAGGTATGGAGAAATCCTACAAATTATTGCCAGCTTTGTGTATGTATATGTTTGTGAAATGTTAAATTATTATTAAAATCTGTGAAATTACCATTTTACATTTTATTCTTAATATCTGTCTACACGTTTGACCCTTTGTTATGTCTTTTTATTTCTTTTAAATAATGAAGATGCAGGCATAGTCAAGACACTGTTTAAAATTGTTCCTAATAATGAATTCTCCTTTAACATATCAAGAAACAATGTCAAAAGGTATTTGCTAATGTAAAGATAGAAAAATACTGAAGATCAACCAGGGCACAAAATCTAATATGTGTGAAAAGGATATTAATTTTCTACCTATTCCAATCCCAGCTCTTCCCTTGCATTTTGTTCTTCAAATATTTTGTCTCCCAAATTGCAAATTTAAACAGTAAGATGTACATCTAAACACATTGTCTTAAATCAGTTATTTTAAACAATTATATACAGTAATCCACTTGAATATATTTGCTTGAAAACAGTAAACTCTTCTTTAAAAAAGGGAAAACTTTACTGCTTGGAAATAAACTATACGTTAAGTAAAATACATAAAATTTGTAAAAGAGTTAAAGTTTATCATGCTGGAATATAAGTCTGAATTAACTTTGATTTCATTTCCTTAAAAATTAATAATATAAAAACTAGATACTGCATACAAAATATTTATTATAGTGCTATTCACATAAGCCTAATGTGCAAACACATAAAATGTCCACTTGAATACATTTGATGTACCTTTATGGAAGAATACCGTAAAATTACTGGTGAGGTACTCTTACGGTACTTAGTTATGAGTGTTGTATGGTGAGATAGCACAGACTGTCATTTGAGGTTTGTAGCTTCCTCTGTTTATGACCTTAACAAATTCTACATCCCTTCTATGCCTCAGTCCCTTCATCTTCAATGGACGGAGAATAAACTCTTCGCCCAGTTATTGGAGGCTCTTATGACATGTGGCAAATGTGAAGCGTGAAGCCTAACACACAGTAAGTACTCACTGTCAGCAGATGGTGGTAATTTATAGTGGTAGTCGTGTTAATCATAAAAAATTTAGGTTGCTATAGGCCACTATGTGACATAATGAGATGCTCAGCACACAATATTAAATGAAAAATACAGAATGAAACAAAAGATCAGGGCTTTGCCAAAATTCAACATAAAGTTACTTCTTTGAGCCGGACCATATTTGCACTCTTTAAAACAGAAGGGGAGGGACATTATTTAAGAACACAGAAACAAACCCAGCTGAAGGATTGGGATGTGGCAGGTGGGCTCATTATCCCCTTTATTTTATTTTTTTTCATTTGCTGAGAAAATATCAAACAACATGGTGGTATTACACTTTTCTTAGCCATCAGGTAATGATAGAATGTCGTTGTGTACACAAATAATTCAGCATCACAGAGTGTGGCTCACTATTTTTTTTTTTTGAGGCTTTACTAGGGACAAACCCTTTGCTCACTGAGAAGTGCTTTGAAACCTTTTTTTACCCCCAATGGGACAAAAATAATGGACCATTAGGGCCATCCAAAATCACAGCTTTGTTATATCACTTGAAGCAGATTCAATAGACAGGTCACTCTATTTTCTTTTTTTGGGTATATATAGTAAATAACAAGGAAGCAGAATTTCTAGAGGCAATCCTGAATAGTGGCTAATGTCAACACTCATATAATTCAAGGCATAATCCTAATAAGGACTGATGGTTAGTTCCCTGTTTCTGCTGAAGTACTGCAACCGTGCAGCCATAGCATACCAACTACCTACAAATTGTTCAGCCTGACGATATAAAAATTAATTTTTGAAAAAATATTAACTCATGGATAATTTACATTATTTCAAATGTTATACCTAAAGGCCAATGGAATTGATATTTTATAATATTTTAATTAAATTGCTATAAGTCAATTTCTTATACAATTCATCTGCACTGCAGACGACCTTTACTAAAAAGGAAAGCAGGAAATGATTAGCAATGATTGAATCTGGAGGATTGGATTAAATAAGCTACATTTTAAATCTTAAAAATGTAGATTTTTTTGGTGTAGTCTTAAATTAAATATTTAAAATAAAAAGTTTTAATAAATATCGTTTGAATAGGAAGATACAGCTAAATGGAATTTGAGAGTAGTCAAACTGGAATATTCAGAATATTATATTCTGTAATATATATACACACATATACATAAATATACATATAAATAGATGGTAGAGAAAGAGAGATAAATGATGCAAGTACAAGCTAACAAGTAACCAGAGATAAGTTTCCTTTCAATGATGGCATTTGGAAGTAAGCATCACAATACAGTCAGGATATTAAGTGCTTTTATACTATATCTTACTAAATCTTGTCTGTTTGTTAAATATTATTTGCACCTCCACTTCCAAATTTCCAGAGTAAATGAGTTTTACCAGTGAATGACATGGCTAGTGTGGATTTCAATGTTAATTACATGATTCCAACCTGAAACATTTGATACTTACTTCCATTATTTCATTTGCTGTGATGTCACCTTCTTGTATAAGCATACAAATTTCTGTAAATGGTTATACATATCAATATGCACAACCACAAATATTTGATCCAAAACATAAAAATTCTTAGAATCTAAGTCTTCAAAATGCATTTGTTGATAATGTATTTCAACTCTTATTCATTATGACATAATGAAGAGAAGGCAAAAATATGTAATACAGATGACCTAAGATTTTGAAAGATAGTTGGGAAAATGGCAGAAAGGGACTGAGTTGGAAAGAATCAATCAATTGGGAGGATTTGTTGCTAGAAAAGCTCTCCCACTCCCTCCCAGGAGCATCACCTGGAGATTGTCAATCCAAATGGAGAGTGTCCCACATTTAACCTTGACCCGCTTTCTGATGTGATCCTCTATCATCCTGGAGACATCCAAGTGTACACTAATTAATTACAACAGTGCCTTTACATAACATATTTTCACCTGGCTCCTTGGTTTTGGACAAATGGCTGTGACTGACATTCTGATTCTATGTTAAATAGATACATTTATCAGAATGTTTGGAAAACTTCTAGCAAGCACAGTGCAGAGCATCAATATTGTAAATAGTTGTAAAATTCCCCAGAACAAGTCAAATTCCCTCCTCTTCCTTCCATCTTCCTTATAAACTTACTCAGCTATACTTTTGTATCATAGTCCTATTTTCAATTGAATGGCTCCTGTTTGCCTTTTCAGTACTCAAAAGCACCATCCTACTTATCCATTGTTGTCCTACTCCCAAATATTCTTATTTAATCTATTGCTTTCCTCCTCTAACTTTAAATAAATACATGTTCTATGATCAAATATCAAGAGTACCTCCTATTAAACTCTTTCATTACTATTGGTGCTATTCCTAAAATCTAAATAACTAAAATATATAGGTCAGCTCTATTCTTCCCTCAGATCAATGGGATAATAGATGTTACTGTTACATTATTAATTATACTCTTACATTTAATTATTTAATTAAATAGGAAGAATTCCCTAAAAGCAGCATAATGAGGGAGTTCTGCCTTGGGGGTCTCTTAGAAGTTGCTTTCAAGAAATTGGCTATAATGAATTGAAGCTTTGAGCGGGGCTTTAAGATCAGCTTGCAAGCTCAATCGTGTATTTGTCAAATGCTTCTGTTCCTCCTCTTGTGTGCCATTCTGTGGGGTGCTTCACCTCAAGATTGGTTTATCAGATTGAGAGACACACCGCATTGCCTTCAAAGACCTAGTTTCTGGGTCAAACAGCATCATTTTAATTTTTGTCTTATACTATTCATTAGAAGTTAGTCGCTAAATTCAGTCCACAGTTCTCAGTAGGGATTGCATGAGAAGATGAATACAAAGAGGAAAGGGTCACTGGGGCCATCTTGGAGAAGGCTTCCACACCAGGCATTTTCTTCTATTTAGTCTAGATATTACATTTTTATATTTCATCTATCTTATCCAAACTTTAGAAACTCTTTTAATATTTATATATAGACAACTTTTTCTCTTGCTTAATATGTGTATGTCTTAATCTTTTTTTCCCTCACAACACTGCTCACTATGGATGCAATTCAATATTGTTGAGAAATCATGATGAAGAACAAACTTATTCTTTTTCTTATTTTACTGCAAATACC
This sequence comes from Chaetophractus vellerosus, assembly GCA_004027955.1. Taxonomy (NCBI): domain Eukaryota; kingdom Metazoa; phylum Chordata; class Mammalia; order Cingulata; family Chlamyphoridae; genus Chaetophractus; species Chaetophractus vellerosus. The sequence goes on along the minus strand of PVKH010007358.1, from coordinate 7,548 downwards.
ACAAATATGCCACTATTATTTATATCATTGGTTGTTTGGGGTAGATATCCTTTAACTTTACCTATATTGAGTTCTTTTTCATTTATAGTTTATTATGTTTTATATGAATAGATGTTGGATACTTCTAACAGCTATTGAGATGACTATTGTTTTTTTTCTGAGTATCTATTATGTGCAAAATACTCTTTTAGATGATTGGGATAAATTAGTGAATAAAACTCCATCATTTAACATCATGGGACAAGTCATTTTTCACATTAAGTTCTCTTGCTTTTTGTCATAATGTAAGTTCAGTCTATACCTTTCTGGATATGGTTTTCAATATATTGAGGCATAATTCTACATAGCTGCAAAAGGGTAAATATTTTACTATCTATTCTTGTTGACGTTTTTTTCTGGATAAAACTAGTTTGTATAATCATTCTGATATGTTTCCAATGTTTACTATTCTCTTGATCAGTTGCTATAAATTGGTAACTTTTTGTGCCTTGGTTAGGTAGAACTCATTTGGTGATAATTGTGTGGCTATTCAGCTAACATCATTTTTTTTTGGTCTGTATTTCCTAATATTTGAAGGACAAATGTTGACAATTTCATTTTTATAAGTGTTTCCATTGTCTCTAGACTTAAACATTTTCTTATATATTTTTAAAGAAATTCTATTTTTTTAAATTTATTACATATCTCCCCCTTTCTGCTTCTTCTTGCTGTGTTCATTTTTTTCTTTTTGCATTCTTCTGTGTCTGCTTGTCTCCCCCTGTTGTGGAGACCCACCAAGTCAGCTCACCGCGTGGTGGCCTTGTCTGCTGGCGGGCAGCTTGCCCTGCTTGCTGGCAGCTTTGCCCTGCTTGCGGGTGACTTGCCCTTCCTGTGGCAGCTTTGCCCTGCCCGTGGCAGCTTTGCCCTGCCCACAGAGGCTTTTGTCCTGCCCACGGCGGCTTTTGCCCTGCCCACGGCAGCTTTGCCCTGCTCATGGCTGCTTGCCTTCTCATGGACTTCTGCCTGCTCAAAGAGGTCCCAGGAACCGAACCTGGGGCTTCCCATGTGGCAAACCGGCGCCCTATCCACTGGGCTACAACTGGCCCCAACATTTTCTTATATTACACAATATATTTAGATGTGTGCAATTAAACTCTAATCTATATTTATATTTTTTTGTTTTATTAATTGATTTTATTTCTTTCTTTTTTCTTTTTGTTTTTACTGTTTTGGATATATTTTCATAGTTTATTTTAACTTTTCTTTGAGTTGAAACTTTACAACAGAAATAGGGAGATAATTTGATAAAAACTATACTCATGTAACATCAAGACATTGATTTTACCCAAACTGCTTTACAGGTTCAATGCAATTCCAATAAAAATCCCAAAAGCGTTTTTCAAAGAAATTGAAAAGCCAATAATCAAATATATTTGGATGGGTAAGAGGCATTGAATAGCAAAAAAATAAAAAAGATCTTAACAAAAAAGAACAAAGCTGGAAGCCTCTCACTTCCAGACTTTAAAGCATATTACTTAGCTACAGTGGTGAAAACAGCATGGTAATGGCATAAAGACAGACACATTGACCAATGGATCCGAACAGAGAACTCAGAAATTGACCCTCACAGCTACAGTCAAGTGATGTTTGACAAGGCTGTCAAGCTCTCCCAGCTGGGCCAGAACAGTCTATTCAGCAAATGGTGCTAGGGGAACTGGATATTCATATCGAAAAGAAAGAAAGGGGACCCCCATCTCACACCTTATACAAAACCTAACTGAAATTCAATCAAGGACCAAAATATAAAAAAGACAACCATGAAACTCCTAGAAGAAAATACAGGAAAAAACTTCTTCAAGATCATGATATATGTGGTAGTTTCTTAAACCTTACACTCAAGCACGAGCAACAAAAGAAAAAATAGATAAATGGGACCTCCTCAAAATTAAACACTTTTGTACCTCAAAGTAATTTGTCCAAGGGATGAAAAGGCATCCAACTCAATGGGAAAAATATTTGGCAATCATAAATCTAATAAGGGTTTAATATCCATGGTATAAAAAAGACCATACAACTCAACAACAACAACAAAAAACTACATGTTTAAAAATAGGGAAAAGACTTGAAAAGGCAATTGTCCAAAAGAGAAATGCAAATGGTGAAGAAACATATAAAAAATGTTCAACATAACTAACAATTAAGAAATGCAAATCAAAATTGCAATGAGGTATCATTTACACTTATTAGACTGGATGCTATTAAAATGTCAAAAAACTATAAATGTTGGAGAGGATGTGGAGAGATAGGAAAACTAATTCACTGTTGGTGGGAATGTGGAATGCTACAGCCACTGTGGAGGTCTGTTTGGAAGTTCCTAAGGAAGTTGAATATAGACTTGCTATGAGACCTGGCAATACCTTTGCTAGGTATATACACAGAAGAACTGAGAGCAGACACATGAATAGACATCTGCACACTGATGTTCATAGCAGCATTATTCATGATAGCCAAAAGTTGGGAACAACCCAGGTGTCCATCAACTGATGAAAGGGTAAATAAATTGTGGATGAATATATGCAGCTATAAGAAGAAATGAAGTTGTGACGCATATGACAACATGAATGAACCTGAAGGATATTATGTTGAGTGAAGCAAGCCAGACACAAAAGGACAAATACTGTATGATTACCCTATTATGAACTAAATATATTATGTAAACTCTTGGATATAATAATTAGATTATAGGTCACCAGAAAATATGAGGGTAGGAAACAGAAAGCTGATGATTAATCTGTGCAGAATTGGTAAAATGGTTGTTTGTGAACATTTGGAAATGAATAGAAATGGTGAAAGCATATCATAGTGTTTGTAACTAGCAGAAATATTATCAGGGTATAACAGTGGTTGAAAGGGAAAGTCTAAGCTCATGTATATTACTAGAAGGAAAGCTAAAACTGTAACATGGGACTGTATAAGATAGTAAAACTTCATGCAAAACACTAATATGGGTGATGTTACATATAAGACTATTTTTACAAAATACAAATACAAATATACTAGAGAGAAGGAAAAAGAATAACAGCTATATATGTCAGGGGAAGCATAGAGGGATTGAGAGGTGAGCGTTTGATTTGTTTGTGTTTAATATTATTATTATTATTATTATTATGAAAGTGCTATAAGAATGATTGAAGTGATGAATGCACAAATATGTGATTACACCAAATACCATTGATTGTACACTTTGGATGTATTTATGCTTTTTTAAGCATAAATTAATAAAATTGATTTGTTAAAAAAGCTATTCCCAATTTAGACCCATAAAATTTTATAATGCAAGTAATATCTACACATTTTAATTGATTCATATCCTTATAAAATCTCCTTTAACCTGTAAATTTTCTGTCCATCTGTGATGCAACTGGACTATAACCTCAGTTGCTTGTCCTATAGAAGTTCCAAAATCTGGATTTTACTAATTGTATACCTGTGCTATATTTTTAAATGCTCCTCTCTCTACTGTATTTCTGGTAAATTGTAATTTGATTTAAAATTTTTTTGACAAATGCAAGTACAAGGTTTTTTTTTTGAGAGACTAAATAGTTGGTTTGTGTTCAGGAGATGCATACCCTCCAGCCAACTCTATATTGGTCATATGTGCAATTATTGATACTCAATTCCTAGATTGTGATTCATTTGCAATAGTACAATTGTAATATTTGAATATTATCCACCCTTACCTGTTTACTCATTGGAATGCTTCAATAAGGAGAAAAATCTTCTCACCTACTCTTTGGGTATCCGAATTGCAGTCGACATAGCTACTCAGTTTGTCTGGAAGGAAAAATTACTAATTATTTTTCTTTATTACCAGTTTTCAAAATAATGACTTGTGTCCCTCAGCATTCTTGAAGAATGATTTAACACTGTTGTTCTCCTTAAGAACTTGTTTATTTAAACATAGCTGTGTGTAAATTCATCATCATTATTATCCTTATTGATGTTCAAATTGTCAATTTTTGGTCCAAGGAATTCATTTTAAGTTGGCTCTTGATATTTTTTGATATGTTATCATATTTCTTAGGTTCCTTCCTATTTTGTGTTACACAATGTTCTAGGTACATTCTATGCATTTTCTATCCCATATTTAGAATGAGCCACTTCAACAAAGATCCTTGGTTCCTTTTAGTGGGGAATTGTATTTCTACAACTGGGTGATTGGAGTTCATTGAACTGACTTGGCCATTGTTTCTAGATTTTTCAGATAATATTTTCAAAATAAAGTACTTCATGGGTTCGTACTGTTTGTTTCATCTTTATACACTGTAGCCGTTTGATGTAATTATGAATTCCAAAAATCGATATTGAATCATGCTTGCAAATTGATCTGTTTATCTGGGCATGATTAAGTTATGATTAGGGTGTTGACTGGGCCACGTCAGTAGGGCATTGAGCCCCACCCCTTGGGGGGTGGGGGAATGGAATATAAAAGGCAAGGCAAAGAACAGAGGGAGCAGATCTGAGGAGCAGTTCTGAGAAGTTGTTGTGATGTTGGAGTTTTGATGTTGGAGAGCAGGCCCCGGGAGAAGAGAAGTGAGCCGTTCACCTGATAGTCTACAGCTGGCCTTGTGGAGAGGTCCAAAGCATAGAGAGCCTCATGGTCTACAGCTAACCTTGTGGAGGAAACAGGAGCTAAGCCCAGAGAGAAACGCAGCCCCAGGAAGAGAGGAACCAAAGACGCCTAAACCCTGGCAAACATCGGCAGCTGTCTTGCTCCAACACGTGGCAATGGGCTTTGGTGAGGGAAGAAACTTACACTTTATGGACTGGTAACTGTGGATTTCTACCCCAAATAAATGCCCTTTATAAAAACTAACCAATTATTTGTATATTACAAAGGCACCTCTTTTGGCTAATACGTATACCTTATCTCATTCTGACAGTCCCAGTACACAAGGGAAGCAGGGACAACATAGCTAGAATATCACAAAATTACTCATTTACTTCATTCTTTCTTATACAATAACATGGAATAGAAACATTCATTTCTTTAGCAGTTATTTTTATCATTGGTGTTTTTCCCAAAGTAGTGATATATTAAAATTACTTAGTTTTAGATGCTTATATGCTTATGTCACAAAATAGGTATATATTTAAGTTAATTTGTCCTACTTCCTTTTCCTTATTAGTATTTATTTTCTTTAATTTAATTTTGATTTATAATTATGCAAAATAATTGTGTGATTCCAATCTAAACATTTTACAACAAGATCTACTCGATTATTTCCTTCCTCACCCTAAAGACTATATATATTTAATTTTGGAGTTCATCCTTACATTGATTTTAACACCATTATAGAGTTATAAGTTGCATACCATACAATTCACCCATTTAGTGTGTGTAATTCAGTGATTTTTAGTATATTTTCAGTGTTGTGTATCTATCATTACAATAAATTTTAGAATACATTCATTATCCCCAAAGTAAACTCCATATCCCTGAGCAATCACTCCTAATCATCTCTAGCTCATATTGGCCTTGGACAAGCATTAATCTAATTTCAGCTTTTATAGATTGGCAGATTCTGACATTTCATATCAATGGAATAGTGAAAATTTGGCTCTTTGTGATTGACTTCTTTCCCTTAGTGTAGTGTTTCCACAGTCTATCCCATTGATCTCTAATATTTTTTCATAAAGTCTTGTTGTTTTATTCTATTTCTGCATTGATACTACTCTGCTGATATTATGCATAATATATGTACAATAATTGTTTGGTTTGATCACTACTTATTGGTTTACCACTTTGGGTAATTTTGAAATTGGTCCCAATTTTTCCCTAGCCTATTTTCCTTTTTCCCACTGTTTAATTTCAAGAATCTTTGCATGAAGTTAGTAACAACAAAGTAGTCAGCAAAATTTTAATATGGCCCATATTAATGAGGATGAATCCAGAGAAATAGAACTGACAGGATAATACATAGGTATATATATACATAAATGTTAAGAGATCTATTATAGGAACTGGCTTATGTGACCATGGGTATTAGAACTTGAAATTTAGTATTGAATTCCACAAGAGAAGACACAAGTTGGGAACCCTGATGAAAGTCAAAATTAACTCCCCATAGAAACTGGCTACTATAAGTACAGATAGAAATTCTTACTGGGTACAGAAATCATCAGTACTCCCTTTAAGGCCTCCAACTGTTTGGATGAGGTGATTACTCTCATTGCTGAAAGCAATCTCCTAGCCAAGTTGACATGTGAACTTAATCACTACAGTCCACCATTTTCAACTTGGCACCCACAATCATTACCTTAAACCATACTTAATTTATAAATAAAAACAATAAAATAATCACTCCTTTGCCTAACATAATTCACCTGCTCTGCATATAACTAGAAAAACAATAACGCTTTTCCCAGAAGAGGATGCAAGTCCTTGGGTAATATTCACCCTTAAACATCTTATCTTCTTACTTAAATATTACAGAATAAAGTTAATACAACTTATGTTACCTGATAAGGGGATAAGAGAGGGAACAAAACAAAGATATTGCTTGATGTATATATGCAAACATTTGGCAAAACAAGGAAGACATTCTCAACCATTACAGACCTCATTTGGGAAACTGGTCACATGGTTGTAGCTGGTAATTATAACTAATTTCTTCCATGACCTATTCCATATTCCCTTTGTCCTCTGATAGGACCTCAGCTGGCCATGGTTCATTGCTTGGTGGTGTCACCAAAATCTTCATTCATGAATGATCTATGTTATTAGTAGACCCTGGATTGCATTGTTGCAATTTTTAGTTGACTTTTTTTAAAATTAATTTTTTATTTATTTTTTAAGATACATTGATTACACAAATGTTACACCGAGATTCCAGGAGTACCCATATGCCACCTCCCCACCCCTCCCACACCCCCCACATGCACATCCCTAAGTGTGGCATAACGCCTCTGATAGTTACACACATTTTGGGGCTTTGCCATCAGACATAGATCACAGTTCAGGCCATAGGCAACCCTCTCTTCTTTACAGTTCCTGAATGATACATGATCATACAAACTGGCCTACATCCTTCATTGCAGCATCATCCATGACAATTCACAGGTCCCACCGCCACTAAAAAAAAACAAAAAACCTGCATTACAATTGCTCTTCCCTCACCCTGCTCCCAAAGTGTCCAATGACCCTGGCTCCACATAATTTTGCAATTTCTTGCATTGCATACATCATAAGTCTATATCAGGACTCCAACAAGTCCATTCTAGTGCATAGTTGTTCCCCCAATCTTGAGAAGTCTGGAATGGTAATGTCCCCTCCACAATGGAAGGGATTATCCTGCCTGCAGCTGCATGCTCTCTGGATTCCCCTGCATAGCCGTCTTCCATTGTCAACTCCCAACTAGGTGTCCTGGTTGAGTCCATTGAGTTGTAGCATAGGAGTTGCAGGTCCTCAGAGTTCTGGACCCGGTTGGCTTATGGTCAGCATGTAGTCTCCGTTCTATGGAAGTACACCTAAAACTCTGGCATCAAATATAGGTTTGAGTAGAAGAG
>PVKH010007357.1:0-20295 GCA_004027955.1 Chaetophractus vellerosus | reverse complement strand
CAGAAAAGGGGGGATATATAATTAAAAAAAAAAAGAAAAGAAAATCAAATTAGTTTCTTGCCCTTCATAATGTATAACTTGAAGAAGGTCCTGTACTTTGTTGAGATTTATGTTAAAATATAATCGAATCAAGTTGTTGAATACAGTCAGGGAAACAGTAGGTAGACAAGTGTCTTAGCAAAGGGAGAACTAACCTGTCTAGTAAGTCTTAATGGAAAAAGAGCCCAAATTTTCCAGAATATGCCAGTCCATGGGGTAGAGGATTTGGCTGACCCAGGGGGGACCTCAGCGCAAGGTGTCTTTATGGGGGCTGCAGTGAGACAAGTACATGCTCCCCATATTCTTGTGGCCACAGCAGATCTGCCCCATCCACTGGCATTGTCACCTGGGCTCCTAACCTGGCAAAATGAATTCTTGGCTATATAACAAAGCAAGAGGAACCAACTACTGGTGTTTGACCCAGTGCCCTTTGCCTCATTAACTCCACGCTTTCACCAACAGAGTGAAGAAGGTACACTATGTGGTCAGGTCACCTAGCATGAAACCATCAAGCATGTGCACCCTGGGATAGACAAGAAAAGTATTGGGAAATGAAGGCTAAAATACTGCCTACATATCTATTTCTAGGAGGCAGTATATGCCATATAACATGTTCTTATTTTTTTTTAATCAAAATGAAATTCTATGAAATGAACACAGTTGATTCTGAGCCTTTAATGGAAATATGAAATATCACATATCTATATATTTAGGACCTTCTTGAGACAAACGGAAATAAGGTGTTTAACAGCATTTCAGTGGCTCCATTTCACCCAGGCCCACCAGGAAGACTGGTGAAATGATCCCTTTTTTGTTTCCCAAAGTAAAACTACCACCACAATTCTAATGTTCCTTTTGCCAGTGAGCCTCCTTTTTCTCTTATTTCCTGGGTTTTCTCTAACCTGGGTGTCTGAGGGTCAGGGAGTCAGCCTACAAGGGACACTTCCACGCTGGGGAACTTACAAAGAGTCTGGTCATGGAAATATTTCCTGCAGTGACTCCCCCATCCCCTCTCTAATCCTTTCTCCTGTCATTGCCCTCTCACGGTGACCCCAGCCTATGCCATTCTCCCTGCCCCTTGCCACATTCCAGACAGGATGACCTTCTTTCTCTTTCTCAAACATACCAAACACCTTCCCGCCCACGGTGTTTGCATTTGCTGTTCCCTCTACCTGGAGGACTTTACCCCTGTCTCTTTCTCCCCTTTCAGATCTAGGTCACTAATCACCTCCTCAGAGGCACTGCCCTGACCCTCCCCACTTAAAGCCTTGACCTCCACCCAGGTACTTTTCTTTACATCACCCTGACACTTCCCTCTAGAGTGCTAGTACAAGAAATGTCTTCTGTTTATCTACTTACTCGTTGTTAGCTCTCTCTGCACCCCAGAACATAAGTTCCATGAAGGGAGAACTGTGTCTATCTACTGCACCCTCAAACACCCAGTACCTCGGCAATGCCAGGTACAGAGGAGCCCACTGCACATCTGATGAAGGAATGACTTGTTCAGTGTCCCTCAGAGGAAAGGCAGAGCTTTTCCAGAGTGACTATCAAATATCTGACTTGTTTATTTAGGGAATTGAATTTGTAGAGCACTGATGGACTCAAACATCTCAACATGCTGCTTAGCACCCAGGTACTGTAGTGGGGTGTCCTCCAAGGCTTCCACCTGACCCCTTTCCATTTCCAAACACAAAATTGCCTGTATCTTAAAATGCTTAGAGACGTTTAGTGTCTAGATAATGAAAATAGTTACCATTTCGTGAGACTTTCACTGGACAGGAATTTATATAACACTCTCTCATTAATCATCACAGCAACCCGATGAGTTAGGAATATTACCCCCATTTTGCAGGTGAGGAAATTGAGACTCAAGTGATTTGCCAAAACTCATGAAGCACATAAGTAATGGAGTAGTAATCTGAACCATGTTGGCATTGTCTATTTTGAACTGCTTCTTTGTTTGGAGGTGTCAAAACACTGATATGGTAAAGATAGTCAGCTCATGTTACATGTACATATAGTTTATTTGCCAGGTTTGAAAACATTTGCAGAATGTTACTTCTAGTAATAGTTTTTCTAGCCTTCCATAACCATTCTAGACAAGCGCTTATTTACAAAATAGGGGTACAATCACTTTAGATTTGCTGTGAGTTGTTCTGGGTTTTCAAATATTGCCCCCATTCGCTCCAAGGAATGAAAACAGAATTATTTGAGATTTAGCACCTGTAGAAACTGCTGTTCTTCCAGGTAAGAAACATTTTGGCAGGTGTCACTTCTGTGGAAGATATAAGCTAAATTCTTCCATCTTCGGTAGCAAACTTCTACCAAAGGAATGTACAGGGTTGAAAAAATTAATTAATGTTCATAAATGCAAAATTTATTTAGAAGTTTGCAATTCCTAATTTTTCTGCAATAGCAGCTATATTATCACCACCACTCAAACAAAGCCATAAACTATTAGGATAATATTTCAGAGAAGGAATTTACTATCTTCCAAGCCCCAAACAGTTATTTTTCTTTTATCCATATACCTGACTTTTCTTTCTTAAGTCATCCACCATGAAATCCATCCTCACTGTCTCTTTTTTCCTTTCTTCTTTCCTAGAATTTATCACAGAAGTTTCTACCTTAGTCTCTTCCACCTGCCTTTAATCTGCTGCCCCCCCACCCCAGTCTCTACAAGAGGTTTATCAGCTCCCCCTTTCATTTTTTTCTTCTGTGAGACAAGCTTCCAAGTTCTTTCTTCTTTCTGCTTGACTCTGTAGGAAATGCAAGAGTTTAAGATTTACAGCTCTGCTTAGCAGGCTCTCTTTCCATCTCTTCTGGTACTTGGCTACTGAGCTTAAAATCCCACAGCTGAAATAGCAACAGATGGAGGGTTTTGAAGACACATCCAAAGCTCCTAGTTCAACCAAAAAAGCAACAATGTTCAAACTTTTTGCATTATGGTGGGGAAGTAGTTTCTATACCTTGAACAGTCCTTCTAAAAGGGCAATTTCAGCAGCCTCCATGATGTATGAACAAAATGACTGAATTTACTAAGAGCCTTTTTATAGTGGGAAGAAGCTGCATGTACAGGGACTTACTCTCTCAGGCCAATTTAGAATAGCAAGTGTCACTGTCTCAGGACGACTCCTGACTCCTGGGTTATGGGAGATAATGGATTAAAAAAAACCAAAGGGCAGACAAAAGTCAATGTTGAAACAACGTGGAAAGTGGCCTGGCCCAGTGGTTGAGAGCACAGGATTTGGAATCCCAGTTTTGGCACATAGCAGTTTGTGGTCTTGGGCAAGTTCCTCTAAGCCTCACTTACATCATCTCTAAAAGCTGCTATTCAATGCATAGGTTTGGATTTATGGCAGGACTCTCATAGTGTCCCATGCCAGAGCAAACTGTAGCTCCGACCCATTGTCTGGCCTTGTCCATGGGCCTTGGCACTGAAGTGGGTAGCACAGTGTAAAAATTTAAAAATTAAACAATTATATTTTTTAAATTTTAAAGAATGATTAAAAGCTGCTATTCATAGTCCCTCACCCATCCATTTGCTGTGAAGATTTAATAAGACAGAACAAAAAGCTCTTAATTAATACAGCTGTTGGCACCATTTTGATAAGCACTTCCTATCATTATTATTGTTTTTATTTGCTATAACATCATTGGACCAGGCAGCTTCTCATGATAGCAAAGTAGAGCTTAGTCCAAAGGATAAGCTGTCAGGTTTCCCCCTAGATAGCCCAAACTTAATACCAGATGAAGTAAGTGAGAAAAAAGAAAAATAATAAACAAAGGACTTTTTTAATGTGTTTCCAACATAAATTCTCTAGAACCAAAAAAGAGGAAAAGACAGACAAAACCGATAAAGCTTGCATCTCTCCCAGATTTCAATACAAACTATCACAGATTTGGAAAAGACCCATCCATTGGCTCTTCAAAGTTCTTTTCACAAGAGAGAAGAATCTCCCCTGGAGAAGAAAGATAATTACGGGCCTCAAAATACCAAAAGAAAGTTCAACAAAACTCTGGCCTTAGTGTTAAGGAGGCAACCATCTGGGTCAAGGTCCTGCCAGTGTGGCCCCTGAAAGAGCTCGGGTATACAGATTTAGGCTGAATTCATGCACATTCAGGGAAATGTACCCAAGAGTGGGGAAAAGCCCAGAACCCCACACACTGGTTCTTCTAATGGTTGATATTCTGAGCCTCAGCCACCAGCTGTCATGAGATGGATGTCTTCTTTTCTCAGGCTCAAAGTAACCTCACAGGAAGGTTGCTCTAAAGGCACATGGTTCATAGCGGGCTACACAAATCCAGCTTCACAGTAGAATGGGGCCATCTCTGATTCCATGACCAACGTCAGGTTGCCTGACACTTTGCTTATTTCAAGCTTCATCTATTAGGATCAGAAAACTCAGCAGCTTCTACTTTCTAAACCACAAGTTGCCAACAATGGTTGAATGTTTCTTATAATAACTTAGTGTGTCGATCATTTTTAGCTGAAAAGAGACAATTGGATCCACCAATGAATTGTTCATTGGCTTAAGTAGTTGTTAGTTAAATCTTTCCTTAGTGTGTGCCCAAAAAATGTCACCTCTATGGAAAAGGGTACCAGCCATGTGCCTCTACCTAAAAACCGAACATTCTCCTCCCGTTGGAAGTTCCATTATTCTGTAAAATGTCAATTACTTTGATTTATTCTTGTGGACAATCTTTTTTAGCGACAATTATTTTCAACGGTTTCAAATGTCTCAAATCGTTGTTAGAGACTAAAGTCTGATTTAACTGCTTTTTTTTTCTCTTTCGGAAATAATCGTTCAAAAATAATACAGAGTCTACGCCCGTTTACATTACAAACACCACCAAGCAAGTTCCTTGATTCTTTCACTCCCTTCATCTAATGACCAACATGGTGAGAGTAATAGCAACTAAAACCAACGATTCTGGCCTGGTGAACGTTTCTCCTTTTCTAACTACTTGAGCATGGCAGGCTCTTCCTATTAACTACATTACATCATCATTATCAAAGACGAAGGAAATTAATTTTGTTTTTCAAGGTCTTGGCAATAAGTCCATTCTTTACTTCATCAGACATCTGCTGTTTTTCTACGTGTGTCATTTGTGAAGCCGAGTTTTCCTTATGACTTTACTCTCATAACAATTTATCACGCAACAGTGTTTACCAAAGGAGTTGTGCCGATGGAATTTTCGCTCTCCAAGCAAAAAGTGTAACATTAACTTAAAGCCAATATCATCATCTATATTTCATTCTCAAATAGTTTTAGGGCTTAAAAAAAAAAGCCAACAAGACTGTCAAGGAAAAATAACCACTTAGGGTCTCTGGCTGAAATGTATTGCCAATGCTGCCGTACTTTGTTTTAACAGATGGGCCTTTATCAGCAAATTATGTGGGCAGTTCACCAACTTCCCTTAGGAATGGAGGAGTGCTTCCATTTACTTGGGCACTTATCTGTTCACTTAAAGCCATATTTGACCACAAAATTCTAGGGATTTTTTTAGTATATTGATACAAAGGATAAACTACAGAGAATCTTCTGTTCTCCAATAATTAGCTGTTTCTGGTTGATTGATAGGTTCTTAGCCTTATTTCACATTAAAAAAATTTTTTTTTTAATTCAGATGGTTCACATGGATACTTTAGATTCACTAACATGCTCTAAATTTATTTCCTCGCCTAATGTAATAGGGGACTCTGAAAAAGCTCTTCACAATATTTATTTTGATGAATAATCTGCTGGGATTTGACTCATTTTTCTCTTCTGTCCCCAATCTCTCACTCTTTCTCTCACCTCTCCAGCTGCTGACTTTTACTGGTCTTAATTCTGCTGGTAAACACAGGGGTGTATTTCCTGTGAGACTATTGTTCAGATTAGAGTCCACAGCTCCAGTGTCGGAATCTGAAAATCTCCTTCAAGGAATATTGGAGAAAACCACTATTTGCCACATGCTTCAAATATTGACCTGTGTTTTTCTGTTTATTTTAGTCTTCTTATTATTAAGGGGATTCATTGCAAAAATAAATAAAAAGGTGAATGATGGCTCTTAAAATTTTATATTACCCTGAAAATTCTTTCACCTTTCCTTGTTGCAAGTTGACATAATCATTTCTACAAGAATCAAATCCCTAGGCCTCAGTTTCTTTGACCCTATAAAAGGAGAAGGTTTAACTAGACCCAAAATTGAATGTTCCTGAGAAACACTTGGGGAGCTAATTAGATATGCAGATTACTGAGCTCTACTCCCAGCAATTCTGATTCAGTCATTTTGGAGAGTGACCCAAGAACTTTCCATTTTAGACCCACCACTGGTAAGGCTAATGCAGACAGTCCATGGGCCCCTCTGATAATACTGGTCTGATGAGCTCCTAGGTGCTTTCTCTTCTGGGAGCTATGATTCTATAAAAACTTCAAATGGAGATTAAGTGATTATCTGGGCAATATCTTATATTTACTGACAGGATCTATCTCCATCAGGTGCTCGCCTTTTTTAGCATCTCATCTCCCTGTGTCTACTTTGTGAGCAGAGGAAGCTGAGATCCTGTGGAGGCTTAAGGCTGAGCAGTGTGTTGATGTCAGGGCTGCCCTCCAAGCACAGAGGGAGTGATTCCAGTGCAGCCAAACCCCAGTGTTTCTCATAGCCTCTGAGACAGGGGGCTCTTCAAAATGCTATATTTCTTCTGTGTTCAAAGTTCCCCAAACAGCAGACACTTCCTTTTTCAAGGGTAAGTGCAGAAAACTTTCATTTTAAAGCCAGGTAGAGACTTTTGGATCACCCACGATTTTTTATTTATCATATGACAAGTATTCTCCATTAGCACAAGGGTAGAGTGTTGTAAGGATGAAGTTCTAAAACAGATTACAAACTATATGACAAATGAACTGATTGTGAGCATGGGGCTTTTCAAAACCATTCATCCTAACCTCAGGCCTTATAAATAAAATCAGAGAAAGTGCATGGTCAGTACGACCCAAGGCCCAGCGCTCACATGTTCTGACTGAATTTTCTGGATGTTGTATTGAGAAGAGTTCAACTTATAAGCACACTGACGTCGGAGACCTACACGTGATCACAGGTCCCTTACTAACAACTCGTGTCACCTTGGCCAAGTTACTTCACTCTTCTGAACCTCTTTTTCCCCCTGTATAAAATGGAGCTCGACAGTTCTTCAACAAATATTACTGAGTGCCTAGAGAAGGCCATTACTGTAGCAAACTCAGAAGGTAGAGGAGTGGACAAAGCTGGCAAAACCTCCCTGCTGTCTGGAGGAACACAGGCAAAGGGACAAAGAAATGGATACTTCAATGTCAGGTAGTAGTGAACTGATACATGCTCTGAGGAAAAACAAAACCAGGTAAGGGCATGGAGACTGGAGATAAGGTCGTCAGGAAGGCCTCTCTGACATTTGAGGGGACATTTGAGCAGAGGCCAGAATGAAGTGAGGAAGGAGCCTTGTAACATCTGGGGGGAAGCCACCAGGCAGAAGCAAAGTTCAGGTGCAAAGACCCGGAGGCAGGAACATTTGTAGAATGGTCAAGTAACAGTGTAGGTCACTGTGGCTTAAGGAAAGGACTGAAGGAGACAGTGATAGGAAATTAGGTCAGAGTTGTAGCCAAGTCACAAAGGGCCTAAAAGCAAGCACTCTGTGTTTTTACACTATGTTGATGAGAAGCCATTAGAGATTTTGAGCAGCATGGACTGATCCACGTTTGAAAGCATCCCTCCAGCTGTTATTTTAAGATGAGACGATAAGGGGATACATCAGTCAGGATAGGCTAGGTCATGCTGCTGTAATAGACAACACAAAAATCTCAGTGGCTTATAAAAGATTATTTCTCACTCACACTCTGTCCAGTGTTAAAGTGTCTGGAGTTCTTCTCCATCTCTCTTCCTTCCAAGACACAGGGACAGAGCAATCTCTATCTGGAGCTTTGTAGATCACCATAACAGAGGGAAAAGAGAGCACCCACCAGCTCTAAAGTTTCAACCTGGAAGTGACACTCATCACATCCACTCACATTCATTGGTCAAGACAAATCACCTGGCCACACTTAACCTCAAAGGAGGTCGGAAAGTACAATCCTACCTTGTGGCTGGAAGCTAGATTGTTGGGTGAACAGCACAAATACTATGGAGACCAGAGGGAAGCGGACAGACTGATTGGGAGGCTATTACAATAATCCAGGCAAGAGATGAAGACAACTTAGACTGGGCAGTCTCAGGGGAGGTGCCAGGAGGCAGAGCCAGAAGATACTTTGAAAGCAGAGACAACAAGATTTTGCTGATGGATTGGATGTGAAATAATAATAACCACCTCGTGGTGGAATTATTTGGGGGCACAGGGAATGAGATAATTTATAGGACGTCCTTGCACAGTGCCAGAGCCACCGTAAGCCTCAGTAAATGGCGATTGTCATTATGGTAGTTCCACGATTGAAGAGGTGCTTATGACAACAGGGCAGAATAGTTTAATTTTGGGCCATCTTACTTTCCAAGACATACAGTTGCCTTACTCTTACACTACCATTCACACACACACACACACACACACACACACACAAAGATATTTTCCAAAAATATTCCTTTGGCATAGACAATAATAGAGGTTATTATCGACTTGACTTTAAACGGTCTTCCTCCCTTAAGAAATTTTCTAATAATGAATTGATTCTCCTAGCAACTTCAGAGAAGCCCCTGTTCCTGTGGACACACTTTTAGGACCCAGAAAGTAGCCTGCATGAAAGTCAGGAAGCCCCCAGACTTTCTGCTCAGATGTTGTAGATTAATAGTCATTCAATTTGGGAATGTGAAATGAACTGATAAGAAAAGCTTTACGTTCCAATGACATTCAGGAATGAAAACTGACAGATCACCTGCTTTAGAAGATTTGATTCTTCAGATTTTAAGAGAAGAGGGAAAAAAGACCTTTAGTGACATTTGCACTCTTATGGCTTACATTAAACAATTTAATATATAACATGAGGGAGAGAACATGATATAAACAATATATCCAGGAGGAAAAATAAATGACCTCAGTCCTAAGAGGCTCTGTTATGCACTGGTACTATTCATGTACGTTATAAGGAATGATGTATCCGTTTTACTTCTAATCAGTATCTAAATATATCACCGTCGGTTCCTGGAGTGCATTACACTATCTCACAATGCATGCTCGCGTTTTACATTAATGTGGAAAGTATCCATCCGTTATCAGGCAGAGCTTACTTCTATACTGAAAAATGAGGTGTCTGCTTGGTACACTTCTATTTTAAGGTTTAAAGTCATTGAGAAACCAAGTCTTGCTATTTTAGAACTTTGGAACTAAATTATGCTTTTTTACGGCATGGATGTTGAGAGATAATGGTTTGTTGGGCGACTGACTCATAGGATCACCTATATTTTAGGTACCTCTGGTTTCCAGCCCTGGTCTGGGGGTGCCTCTGGGGCATCTATCTCAGTGGTGCTGTGAAATTTTCAAAAATATTCTTAGAGCATTTTTAAAATAAACCTATTTTAAATAAACATATAATTTTTAAATTGTCCCCAAAAAGCAGAATATCCCTGAAATGCCACAATTTCATCCTCTAAACCATGTCTTCCAACTGCTCTCTGTTTATTCATGTGTCTAATTTGGGGTTCAAAAGAATATGTTCTCTACAGAGATATCAGAAGAATAAAAATGGCTGGTTGTTGCAATATTATACAAATGTAATTTAAGTAAAGCAACACACCAAATAGTAGGTTCTATGGGGTAAAAATATAAGCAGAATCAGCCAGGCTATGCACCCAAGACACTGTGGATGTTTCATAAAGTGGATCTGATGGATTTACTGAGTAGCTTCTATGTGCCTAGGACAGTGTTGGTGTCACGTGAAATGACACAGTGCGTGCAACTGTCTCTGCTCTCAAACTCTTCGAAACAACTGAGGATTCAGTTGGCCTACATTGGGTGCAAGAGATGGAAACAGAACTTGTTCTAGCTCAACCAAAACACAGAAAGAGTGGGGGGAGGTTGGAACTCAGCCATGGGGATATGGCCTTAGGGACTGACGGAACGAAGGACACCAATACCCTAATGCGATGTCTCACACCTGGGCTTCTCTTTGGTCATCTGCAGCATTCTGCCGGAAGGGCCTGCGTCACAGAAAACACAGCCCTGGCACCTTCGTAGTCACTTCTTAACCAGAAAAGTCACCTGAAAGAAAGGGACTTTTCCCAGTGCTTCTAGGCCTAGCGCTGATTCCCACAGCGTAAACACTCCCACCAATTTCAAGCTACCGCCCTGAAATCACTGAGTGGGGAAATGAGAAGAGATGCATGCAATCAGCTCTCCTGAGCCAGGCAAGCAGGTGCACCATGCACACAACCCTGTCTATTCACCTACACAAATCTGAATTATGCCTGATCCCTGTACCCAAGGAATATTGTAGAGGAGAGAGAAAAGGACGCTCCATCCTGAGACTTGATGCTGGAGAAAATGATCACCAGACTTGTGAGTGGCGGGGGAGGGGAGGGAACGGGGGTGTCTGCAGAGGAAAAACCATATACAAATACCCACAGGAACATAAGGGAAGGGTAGGGGCTCCCAACAGATATGTGCAAGGAACTGTGTGAATGGTCTCCAAGACAGGAGACGAGGCTGGAGGGTAAATCGGGTTTAAGTCATGAAGACTTTGGACGCGGTTCTGAAGAACTTGGGTTTTTTTGTTTTGGGGTTGTTGTTTTTTTTTTTTACCTATGAGACAGTGGTTTTCAAGCTGCTTTTTGTCTAAGGGAACCCTGTTACTATAAAATGTTAAGTATGACCTCAACTTAAAAAACAAGTAAACTTCTTATGTTTTTAGCATATAGTTATTGTATTAAAAATATAGTGACTATATTACACTTGAGGTGGCGTTTAAAGTTGGGTATATAACACATTTGAGAGAGCTCATATTGCTTTTTTTAAAAATCATGTTTGGAATAATTTAGAACTTAAAGTTGCAAGCACAGTACAAACACACCCTAAATATTTTATCCAGATTCACCTATTGTTAATATTTTCCGTTTGCTTTTTCATTTGTTCTCTCTCTTAAAAAAAGAAATGTGTGTGTATGTGAGTGTGCATATTTGTTTTTATGAACCATTTGAGTGCAAATTACATACGTCACAGCCATTTACCGCTAAACACTTCAGTGTATATTTCTTAAGAATAGAAATACTCTCAGTCTCAGAAAATTTAACATCGATGAATTCTTTCATCATTCACCCATATTCCAATTGTGTTAATTAACTTGAAACTGTCTTTTATAGCATTATTCCTCCAGTACAGAATCCAGTCTAGGATCACCAATTATATTTTAGCTGTGACATGTCTTTTGCCTCCTTAATCGGGAACAGTTCCTCGGCGTTTCCTTGTCTTTTATGACATTGACGACTTTGAATAATAGTCCCCTCCCCCTTTTTTAATAGAATGGTCCTCGTCTTGGGTTTTCTGATGTTTCATATTGATTAGATTCAGGGCATGCGTTCCAGCAGGAATAGTACTGACATGACACTGTGTCCTTCTCAGGGCACCACATCTGGAGGTACATGATGTCCCTCTGTCCCTCATTTGTGCCATTACTTTTGAACTCTCTCTCAAGGTGTTTTTTATTTCTCCACAGTATTGGTAATTATTATTTTTACTTTGCTATTAATAAGCAATCAGAGAGGAGACATTTTAAGATCAGGCAAATATCTTGTTCCTCATCAAAAGTTCTCTCCTAAATTTAACATCTGTTGATGATTGTTGCCTGAAGCAATTTTTCTATGATGGTTGCAAAGTGATGATTTTCCAATGTCAGCTTTCCTTCTAATTTGCCAGTAGATACCTGGCATTCCACTATGAGCTAGGGCCCTCTTTTCTCCCTTTATTTCTTTATTCATCTATTTTTTTTAATCAGTGTGGACTCATGAATTCTCTTTTCTCAATGTTTTATAATTCATTACTATCTTTAATTTTACTGCTCAAATTAACCCCGGGGATCCTTTCAAGCTGGCTCCTGGGTACTGGTAACATACCCCATACTTTTTTGAGCACTTTCTTACTTACTAGCATAACAAAATATCCCAGGCTCATCCTGTACCTCCCATGCCTCATCTCAAGTCATTTCTCCAAGAGCCCTGGTTCCTTTTAATGGGGAATGGTATTACAGACCAACATCTGAGCCAAAAGGGTGTCCGTGGCAAATGTTAAGTGTCTTTGTTTCTTGGACAAAGCTAGGAAATATACATGCATATATATATATATATATATACATACATACATAACCATACACACATACCCCAGTCCACACCAAAACCTCAAATTCCACAGGGTTCTTTCTTGACTTCCCCATTCCATATTTGTACCTCTCTTCTTCCACAGTGACAACTCAGGCCCCCAACAACATAAACTAATGTACTCATTACTCAATCCTAACACCTAAAATAGTTTCAGAATGGCTTCTCCCCCAAACAAACCCACCACAAAGAGTTCAGGATTTGTTTGCTATTCGCCCCATCTCCCCACCCTGCCAAAGATTAAGGGTATATAGTCAAATACTGTGTTCTTAAATTACTTTGATCAGTTCTTTTTTTTACCCCTCCTTTGTGGTGATGTTATTCATTTGAAATACAGCTGGATTCATTTGTTTCTGTTTTCAGGATACTTTTTTTTTTTTAATCTTCTCATCATTGTTGAATTTATGTGATTTTTAAATATTTGCATATACACATGCTTCCAAAAGTCAAAACTATATAAAAAGACATACTCAGAGAAGCTTAAACTGTTTTTGTTCCTGGTTTTTAAATAAGTAGCATACTTTTTCTGTAATGAAATAATCAAACTGTGGGAAGAAGAAGAGGAAGAGTAATGTCACAGTCTGGTGGAAACAGGGAATGGAGAGAGGGAGGATTGTATGTTATTAGGAGGTGGCCCTAGACCAAGCTCTGTCATCAAATCGGGGAGGGGGGGAGGGGAGTGGCATTAGGCTGTGGAAAAGGTTGAGGCTGAGTCCCAGATCTCAGGCTTGGGTGCCTGGTGGCATGGAGGTGCACCTCTCCAGGACCAGCTTGCAGGGGAAGAAACTGCTTTGGGCAGAAAGGCTATGAGTTCTGTTTTCAATACTTACTGTGTTCTGGCCCAGCTTCTCTTCTGGGGAGCCAGAAGAAGCAGGACTAAATGGGAGGGAAAAGAGAAAATAACAGCAGCGGGAAAAGTGGGAAGGGCCAATGAAAGCTGCACGGCAAATGAACACTTGGAATTTGTTCCTAAATCTATCCTGAAATCGCCTGCCTTTATTGACTAAACCATTACCTTAGCCATAAACACAGCATCCCCAAAGCCTGTGGCCCTTCCTTTTCTTTGCAGGAACGCATGGTATAGTGGAATCAGATAGACCTTACCTCACTCCATTACTTCCCACCTGGGTGCCCTGTATAAATCAGCTAATCTTTCTAAGCCTCCATTCTTCCTCTCTAAAATGGACATAGCAACACAGCACCTACCTTGCAGTATTGCTGCACAATACCTGACTCAGGGAAGGCACTCAGTAAATAATTAATACTTTTTTTTTTTTTCAGTTAACCTCAGGTTATCAAGAGTCCGTCTCCCTCCCACCTTGATATAAGCTATGCAGTACTCTATGCAGAGGTTCACAAACCAGACAGCACATTAAAACCACCTGGGGAGCTTTTTAAAAGCCAAGGCTTAGGTCTCACCCCCCAGAGAGTCTGATTTAACTGGTCTGGGGTTGGGCTTGGCATTGTTGTTTTTTTTTTTTAAGTTCCAAGGTGATTTTAAGCAGAGTTGAGCACCACTGGTCTTTTAACACACTAAATCTAAAGAAGGGCTTTCCTAAGCTGTACTCCCTCTTGACCCTTCTGACAGCACTTTAGAGGAGAAATAGATTGCTTAAGTTGTCCTCTTTTTATCCCAAACATCCAAAGCATATAGCACTATGTTATTCTCCAGGAACTTCTTTCTGAGAAACATAAATATCACCTTCCCCACAGGAAGAAAGGAATGTTCCTCCCCACCCAAAAGAAACCTGCTCCTTTCTCATCCACCCAGGCAGGCTAGAAAGCAAAATACAACTGGAGCTTGGTCAGCGTAAACTCAGTCCAGAGAAGACGAGCCAATAAGGAACACATCTTTCCAAGGGCACAGTCCAAGCAGTCCCTCCCAGTGTGGGGACCCAGAGGCCCAGGATTCCCAGAGGACAGCTCTGTTTCTACTCATCGAACGAGCTATATTTAATGGGTGTTGGCAGTGGCTCACAAAGCCCCATGAATCGCTGCACCAAACCAACGCCCCTCACGTCCAACTTGCTGATGTGTAGGTATGCTGAAAGTCAATTCCTCAGTCGGCTAAGGGGTAGGTTTAAAACTTTGGACTGCAAGAGGAAATGGAATAAAGAACCCCAAGGAGGGCAAAATGCTAATGATGGTTGAAGCTGAAGCCAGTGGGGGTGGGTGAATATCTTAGAGGATCTAAATCAAGGCCTAAAACCCAGTTCCTTCTTTCAAAGCAGGAAAAAGAAACAGTTCTGAAAACAGGAATTTGCTATAAAGCTCATTTATATTTTTATTTTGCAAACCATTATCCAATCTGGATGTTTAATTTCCATGTTTACCAGTTTGGCAGTATTTTGATAAGGGGTTCTAGGATATTATCTTCCCTGGGGCCTGGGATCTCCAAATTCCATCTGGGTAAGGCGGCTCCCTGGCTTGGGATATCAAACCACCCTCCAGGGACACAGAAGCCTGAAAACTTTCAGTATAAAACTGGCTGATGCAGCGCCGTAAGACATTGACACAGTAGGTGGAATGTAGGTACAAGGACTACATTTGGCTTTTAGGTATATATTTTTTTGAAACATAGATGGGATCTTTAGCATGGGCAGCTCAACCCCAGAATGCCTGGCCATTCTTGCCATGCCTGGGAAGCCCAGTCCAGCTGTATCTATATAAAAGGGAGGGCCCAATGCCAGCTGCTAGCACAGCCAGAGCCACAGGACATCCACTACACCTGTGCAAACACTGACAGCCATGGCAGTGTCTTTGGTGATCCAGAGACTGTCAGAGCAACTCCACCATCTGCACCCCTCCCTCTACTCCTCACCTTTTTTTGTTCCAAGTGGTAGGAAACCATAACCTTCTTTAGCTGGAGAGCATCAATCCTTTTTATTCCCACCTGGTCTCAGAAGGACTCGGTGGCAGTATATAGAGAATGAGAAAGCAAGCAAGGTTTGGCCATCCACAGGAACAAGAAATTAAAATTCTTCTTGAAAAGCTACCCTAGATACCACTTGTCCGTCATTGGCTTTACGATACTTCAGCATGTGTCGCGTGGCATTGTGTGTGCGTATGAGTCTAAGCTGTAGCTCTGTGGCTGCACTGTCCAGGCTCAGGAAGGCATTCTACTTTAGAGTGCACAGACTTGCAGTGGTCAGCTGGAGTTCTAGTGAGGAAACCCACTCTCCAGAGGCGATCGCTACAAACGTCATATCTCAATCAAACTCAAGGCTTGCAAATTAGAATACTCAAGGTCAAAATTGAGTTGTTGAGGGAGTGCCTTACCACTTTTGGTTTGGTGCTGCCTGATTCACAAATCATTTGTTGTCCAAACAAACTTTAACAAAATTGAAATTAATGTGGGTGGTGGTTGTTGTTTCTCATTGACAATAGAGACCTGTTGAGTAGGATAATAAATGTTAAAAAAGAGGTTTTCATTGCTGAAATTAGAAGTATTCAATATACATGTGGATTGACCCCAAATGTGTGATAGGCCTTGCACACCCTTGCAAGAATTAGGAATAAGATTCCAAGGGGAGGGAGTCACATGAGGGTGCAAACACCAGGAGATGGGCATCATTCGGGCCATCTCAAAAGCTGACGTTCTTCTGTTTCTAGTTGTGGACCCTGGAGGATTCTGTTTTCCTGATGCCTGCTAAAAGGGTAAGGAAATCCTTAGAAAAAGAACCTGCCTCTGGAATCTTGGCCTTCACCTCAAGTAACCTTTTCATATAAGATGGTGGAGAAAGTAGCCTTCCTAGGCCATTGCCCAATTCTGAGCTCCTCGGTCAGCAACACTTTCTCCAGAATGTGCCCCTTGCCTCCTCCAATATAAATTAACCAAGTCTATATCCTGGGATCCTCAAAATATCACATGTATCTGGTAAACACATTTGACCAGAGGAATCAATGTTAATGAGGCTTACAACATTATCCTTCACAGGAAACATATTTGGATTTTAACTATAGCCTCTGGTGATAACACCTTCCTGGGAAGCTGTTTGGAGGATACATTATAGAACATAGAATTGTGACACTGGAAGGCACCTTAAATATCTTGTAGTCCAATCCAATTCCTTGCTTTACAGGGAAGAAGAGGCCCAGAGGGTTACAAGACCAATGACCTACTCAAATTCACACAGCCAGAGTTGCCAGGATCTTTACAATCTCTCTCTTTCTAATGAATAAAAGGGTAGCCTTTGTGTCACTCCAAAAGTGGGTCTAGGGGTGGCAGGGTTAGAAGCAGTGGGGGGGAAGAGTTGTCTTAGCAGACCCAAGGCTTCATGCTAATTATATATTTATTGGTTTGTGTTTCATCGTTTAAGGTCTTTTAACATATTTTGGTCGTTCCAAAGCCTGCACCACCCAGCTCTCCTCTGCCTCCTCCTCCCCACCAACTGCATCCACCACTCTCTCCCCTCAGATGAGCGCCGGGGAAAGCAGCCACAACTCCTAGCCCAATTTGTCATGCCCTTGGGATGGCTGGCCTCTGAGGATAACATCCAGGCATGAGAGTGAAACCTGAGCGCTGAGAACAGGGTGGCCAGTCTTCTGGGCTGGCTGCATGAGACCCTCTGAATCAGACTGCACTTGCAAAGCAGCCTGCACCCCCTTCCTTCATCTCTGTGAACGTTTCATAGTTATGTGAACTTTGGGCACGACACAGATACCCATGTTAAACAAGCTGATTAAGCAACTCTATCATTTGAAGGAAGCAATTTCCAAGAATCCCAGGCAGAGGGCTTCACTTGGCATTGAAATTGTTAGCTCACCACCAATCAAATGCTGCTGCAAAGGACCCAGTTCTGGAGCTGCTCTCTGACCCATCTTGCCACGGCCAAGGGAAGAGCAGCTATCGCTGACGACAAAGGGGGTCACATCTTTGGAAGCCTAGTTTCCAAAGGTACACAGTTCTTGACATCATCGTGTTTGCTGGGTGTGAGTTGTGCAGTGTGGTGTTTTTGAGCATTAGAAAAGGAAGCAATTGCCAGGCTTTGTGGTGACAGTGTAAACGGGTGTGCATGTGTGAGCGTTCAACACCCCCAATCTGCTCATTGGAAATGACTTCAATCGGCCTTTTATGTGGCTTAAACAATCTCTCAAACACTTGACACTTTTGGCTTCCTGGCTAACAGGTTTGGCTAGAGGGTGAATAGGACTGCACGGGATTCCACCTGGGCAGAGTAAGGGGAATTTGAGTTGCTACACCTCAACTCTGCCCCTCCTTGCAACCCTGCCTGCTTTCATGCTCCCATCACCTTTCCTGGAAGTCGTTTGGCAGACCTGAGAGTCTGTGTGGACCAGTTAACGGGACCTTTTAATTTCCCTTTCATGTACCCCAACAAGATGAGGCATTTCCTGCCTTGCCACCAGCCAGGCCCCCAGGTCAAACATCTCCCCTCCCCTCTGGGTCATCAAAGACCAAGAGAAAATGACGGTGCAGCATTTACACAGAGATGACATCAAAGATCCGGCTGAACTACGCCTAATGAAGGGCTCCCCGGGGCTGCAGAACAGAGGAAGGAGCTTCTCCCCAGGAGGTCCTGCATCTCCCACCGCTAGTGAGGAGGGCCACAGGCTGCACACGTGGCTCTCAGTCGGATAGCGTGCAGGAGGTGTGAGGCTCCCTCCCCAGTGTCTGGCACAAGGCGTTAGATAATGAA
The DNA here is from genome assembly GCA_004027955.1 of Chaetophractus vellerosus. Lineage (NCBI taxonomy): Eukaryota > Metazoa > Chordata > Mammalia > Cingulata > Chlamyphoridae > Chaetophractus > Chaetophractus vellerosus. Next base: position 2,287 of record PVKH010007357.1, on the reverse strand, counting down.
AATCCCTGATAATAGGAATTTCCCAATGGGGCTTTTTTAAATTCTCTGGCATCCTAACTTAATAGCTTACCAGTCCCACGGAACAACTACGACTCCTTCTTCATTTATCCAACAAATATGTATTACGTGATCACTTTGTGTCAAACATGGGAAAACACCGAACATCATTTAACTATTATTTTGCTGGTGGAAAACTCACAGTTCAGACATCCAGTGCAGGAAGCAAACGATGATGATAATGGTGCAGAAACATTAGCCCATACTTCTTGGTAAACTTCTCACTGAAGCTTGACGTATAGATACAAAAGAGCACAAACCATCAAAAGTATGTGGCTGGGGCCCGGCTAGATAGCTCAGTGGATAAAGAGCGCGCTGGGGTACCACATGGGAGGCCCTGGGTTCGGTTTCCAGGGACCTCTCCAAGCGGGCAGACGGCCTTGAGAAAGGCAAGCCGCCGTGGGCGGGGCAAGAAGCTGCCACGGACAGGGCGGAGCCCCCACAAGCATGGCAAAGTCACCCGTGAAACCGCAGTGGCAGCCCGCAAAAACATGGAGGACTGCTGCCTGCAAAACATGGAGCAGAGCCACCTGTGAAAATGGAATGGAGCCACTCTCGATCAGAACGAACTCGGTGCATCGCCGCAAAGATGGGGGGAGACAAGTAGCAGACATAGAAAGACACAGAAGAAAGGACACACAGCAGGAGCAAGCAGATATGTATGTAATAAATTTAAAAAATTTTAAAAAAAGAAAGAAAAAAAAGAAACTGTTAAAAAAATCAATTTAAAAAAAAAAGTATGTGGCTGGATTAATTTTCACAAATTAAGCAAACACTCCCATGTAACCAACACCCAGATCAAGAAACAGAACATCACCAGCCCCCCAGAAATCCACCGTGTGTGGCCTCCACTCACTGCCCCCACTGAGGGTAGACGCAATCCTGACTTCTAACATCACAGGTAAGTTTTGCCTGCTTTTGACCAGTATGTAAACGAATCGCTGTAGTCACATAATGCACCTGGCTTCGTTCACTAACATTTTGTGAGATCCCACCACATGTTTTCATGTAGCTATAGTTTGTTCATCCTCGTTGCTGTATAACACTCCGTTGTGTGATTATACCCCAATGCAGTCATCCATTCTACTGCTGATGGGCATCTGAGTAGTGTCCAGGTTGGGGCCGTTATAAGTAGTGTTGCTATGCATGTTCTTACACATATCTTCTGGCAGACAGGTGCACACACTTCTCTCGGGCATACACCTTTTAAATAATAAAGATCTGAAAAGGCTTTGAAGGTATATTATAAATCTGATTCTTGCTCCTGGTGGTACATGTGGTGCCTCCTCAAACCACCCCGTTTCTTCTGATCTCTTCCTTCCTAACCCAGTACCATAATCTGGTTCTGGTACATGGAACAACTTTGCACAAAGACTTCCAACCTAGGAAGGAAACTCACTCAAGACTCAGGCCGTGGCCAGCAGAGCTGAGCGGGTCAGCAGCAGGCAGCCCTCTGGGGCAAAGCTGGCGTGTCTGCCTGGGAAACCAGGAGGGTGTCTAATGGGAATCTTCTGAACGCACACTGCTGTATCTCCAGGATGACCAGTGCCTGTGGTTTCAGAGCCTGTTGGTGCCAGCTTTGGATTTCTGGCTTGCTCTGGAAAGACCACCAGGGGGCCTTGTCGTGGACCCCAGTGACCAATAGCTGGCATCCTGTCTGTACACACCATTGCTGCGTGGACGGCAGAACACACCTGATGCCCATCAGGACCTAACACCAACTTAGCGAGTTCCAAAGAACTCGGTGCCTCTGCTGGTACCCAGGCTGCTCCCCCGCCCCACCCCCACACACACACCCAGTTTGGAGGTGTCGCCTCCTGCAGGGAACTTCCACTATTGAGTTCTCCTAACATCCCTAGAGTCTGGAGTAGGTTCTTTCACTTATATTGTCTCATGGAATATTCATAACCAGCCCCTCCCCCTTGGTGTGGTGGGTATGATTCTATCTTACAGATGAGGAAGCCAAGGTTGCTAGAGGTTACACAAATTTCCCAGTGTCATAAAGCTAGCCCGTGTTAGAGCAAGGATTTGAACCTATGTCCAAACCCAGCTAGAATCCCAAGCATTTTGCTATTCACCAAAATAAAAGATAACCAGGAAATCAACAAGGGCAGGCAGTGGCAAGAACCTGGACATGAGAATTGGGAGATCTGTGTATAGTTCCACTCCAGTCTACTACACCTGTTTGAGTGATCCAGGAACAGTCACTTTAAGCTTTCAGAGTAAAGGT
>PVKH010007356.1:0-20253 GCA_004027955.1 Chaetophractus vellerosus | reverse complement strand
TTGTCCCCTTAGGTCTCAGCTTCTCAACTTGATCCAAGAGTCTGACACAATGAATAGAGGCAGAATACCAGTCACAGTTGTCCACTCGAGACAGTGGGTCCAACCTTATCCAGGAAGCACAGCTCAGTAAAATAAAAGGAAGGACGTGAGAACAGTCAGCTGTTGGTGACATATTGATGCTGGGTACTATTCCAGGTGATTCCGTTTGGCAGATGTGGCAAGGGTAGGCTATGCAGAAGGGAAAATTCAACGCTTCTGTGACAGGAAGGCAAGAATATTGCTGTAAGGCAACTACAAAGCAAGAATCAAGGGTTATTACCTTACACTTTTGTCACCATAGATTATTCCCAGCCTCAATGCAGATAGGAGACTTCAAGGAGAGCCAATTATATATCACCAACTTTAAAAATTATTCTCAAACATGTATATGCCCTTCTTTTTTTGATGATAATTCCTTTAGGAAAGCATAGTTTGGATCTTCATAGAAATTTACCGAAAAATGCAGAGCAACTGATTTTAGTCAATATCCTGGTGTATCTACTCTATAATATTCTTCACGTTCTGGCCATTAGCTCTAGTAACTTGCTCGATCACGCTCACAACCTAAACATAATAGGGAAAAGGCTTTTGTCCATGAGGAAGGGTGCCTGTGGGACCCATGTCCAAGGCTTGTCTTATAGAAGCAGACTTCCAGATACGTGAGGGGACCGTCTCTAGGTTGGACCTGCTTCCTCATACCCCTGTGAAGAGACACCCATGCATTGTGGCCATGGCCTTTTCTGGGGCTGCCCTTCTGATGCAGCTCTGAGTGAAATATTTCCTGTACCCACACTCCAGCAGAGAACATACATCTTTCTATCTCCACCAAAAAGAAAGTACATAAGCCTATCTCCCCTCCTCCAAATTTATGTCTCTTTAAGATAGTGGCCATTTCTTCTTGTTTTGTTTTGTTTTGTTTTTAATTTCCAGGGGTGTTTTCACTGCTTTAAAGAAGAGTGCTATGAGTGAAGGAAGAATTTATTAATGCTTGTTGCATTGAGCAGATAAGGCAGTAACTGCTGCAGACTTGGCAGCTGAATCGAAGTAGTGGATGACACTTTCTCTCTCTGTGCCCTGCTCAGTCAAGACCTTAAACAGATGACCGAGCAGGAACACGGAATGCAGGAAGGTGATGCTGGAGAGCAAAGAGTGCCCTGGCTGCAGGAGAGTGAGGTTCTTCATTTAATCCTAGCAACACCTCTGTGAAATGTAAAATAAGGAAAGTGAGATTTAGAGCGGTTAAGTGACTCCTACAAGGCCACACATGTAAGTGGTTGTTAATTACTGGCACTATGTTGTGATACCAGAGTAACAGCCCTGAACTGTATATGTGTATTTGAATGTGGCTAAAAGGGGAAATTTTAGGTTGTATATATGTTACTAGAATAAACATTTTTTTAAAAAAAGGACTGTACAACACAAACAGTAAACCCGAATGTAAACTGTGGACTATAGCTACTAGTATTATTATAATAATATTCTCCCATCTGTTGTAAAAAGGTACCACACTAATATAAGATGTTAATAACAGGGGAGATAAACTTACAACTTCTCCAATTAAAATAAAAGTATATATATATATAAAAGTAAGTTGTGGGGCGACGCTCTGACCCCAGCACCGTGCTATTTCCATTAGCACAAGGCTTTACCTCCCTTTTTTCTGTCTTTTGCTGCACAGAGTCATGTTACTGTACTTAAAATAAAGAGTATATTCCTACCAGATTTGCCCTAGGGTGACATCAGAAGTCACTGCCTTGAACATGCTACATTCTAAGAGACTATCATTAAGATAACCGTCGTAGAACTTCGGAATATCTCATACATTTTTATTTTTGGGGAGAAGAGGGATACATATGCATTGAGCATCACTAAATAGAAAAATTTTCTTTTTTATTTATAACATCAGCAGGATAATAACGATGAGTTTTTGGTGAGATGCTGGTGACTCAAATAAAATGAAAGCAATTTTCCATCATGCTAGGGGAAGAAAAATGTTAGCCAAACAGAAGAATTTAGTATTTCAAATTTTCCTGTAGCTCTCCAACTATCAGAATGGGAAACAAGAAATGATAGTTTTAAAAATAACTACTCTATTTCAAAAATTAAATAGAACTGGCCAAGAAGGAGTGCTGTAAACATTTCGATTTTATACCAAAATTCATTTTGATAATTATCCTGCTTTATCTGGTATATCTCTTGTGGGAATTATTAGCCTCTGACAATGTTCTTTTCTATTGATATTATCACTTAATTAAGCAGTTTAGCTCAATTGCCTGAGGGCTTCTTATATCTTTTTTCGAAAAAGTAAAGAAATAATCTTTAGAATATTTTGGTGTTATCTTGACAATCTACATCATGTTTCTGGCATCATATAAAACAATCATGAGTTATTTTTATACTTGTGAAAATGAGGAGTTTTATCCTATGATAACCAAACAACTCTGTTTTGTACTCTTCAATAAAAGACATATACAAATAAAAGAAATCGAAATATATAAGTAAAATAATAATAGAAAAAAACTAAGAAAAATGATGCTTGCACAGGTTTCTACCCTTAAAATTTCAATTGAAAACTTCTAGAAAACAACCAGATGATTACTTTGCATTTATTAGGGTATAGTTAATTATCTAAACCATGTTTTGTGACATGTGTCACTTAATATGTATTTTATATCAATATTATATACAACATAGACAATCCTCGACTTAACCAGTATTGTTGGGAAGATTATAATAAGTGTATTCTGTTTCCCATTAAGAATAATGTTCTACATAAGGGGTCTGTTTGATCTTCACCAATGACTCAATGTCATAAAGAGCTGGTGACCTGTTAAAATGATCTTTGAAATTACTTTAACTAGTAATATGACATTATAATAAATGTGTTTAAACGGTAAAAGTACTTTTTATAAATCTTGCAAAATCAACATTAATAAACTGTATGTATTGATTATTTAAGGAATTTAATGTACCATAAGGTGTACATCTATCACATAATTATATATATTATACATATGTATCTCTTGGAACTTATCTTCCATTAATATCCTAGCTAAAATAAACTTTTTCATAACAAAGTTGCTTTTTCTTATTGGAATATAGAAAGCCTTTGGGGTAATGTTTTGGATGACCCAAGTATCTTGAAGGTTGAGCTGGCACGCTTTTCTCTTGTAAACTCTTCATTGCAAGGAGAGTATTCAAAACTTCCATTATTAGCTAAGAGCTTTAATCAGCTTAAGTTAATTTTGAAGATTTTTTTAAAAGTTATTTCTGTTGCTTCACTAAAGACATTAGCTCTGGCAATTTGGCCAGCAGGAGCTTTATGCACCTAGTCTTTTGATTTGTCTTTTCCTTGCTCCCATTTCAGGCACAACCTTAAAGGAGCCTAGAAGAAAAGAGGAGAGCCAAATGGGGAGTCCCAGGCAGCAGGTGGGGAAAGCTGGGCCGGGAGCGTGAAGGGTAGCAATTCCTTTGCCCCTTCCCCTCGCGCTCTCATATCCTTTGGGAGATTTTTAAATCACATACCATGATCAGATCACACTTTCAAAGTGGGTGTTTTCTTAGGAATTCTGTTTCTTTGTGTCACTTCCTGCAGAGATTCTTCCATGGCTAATTGCAATATATCCATTACTCAGCCATTAAGCAGCAGATTGGCTTGGAATGACTCTCTAGCTTCCCCTCCTAAAATTAAGCTGACTCTCTTACTCAAAACAAACCCATAAATCAGTCCTTTACCTGGAATTTTCTACCCCACTAGGGGAAGTATTTGGTCAGGGATCAAAAGTAGAACAAGTCCTATAAACTTAGCTGCCAGGTGTTTTGCACAGAAAGAATTATTCAGTAGTATGTCTACACACACACACACACACACACTCATGCACACACATTCTCTCTCTCTCTCTCACAGACACACACACACACACACAGAGAGAGAGAGAGAGAGAGAGAGAGAGGAGATTTACTTAGAAATACCTATTCCTTTTGAAGCTGATGGAGAAAACCAGTTGCTTGGAAACAATTGATTCCTTATAAATGATGTGTTAAACCATGCATCATAAATTGACATCTCTTCCCAATGTCAATGAAAATAAAATCAAGGATATCAGCCCTACATAGTCAACAGAGCTTTGCAGACATTCAAAAGATGGTTAATAAGGACCTGACATTAAGTGAAGGAGACAACATAGACAACAGGCCCCATGCCGGGAGTGGCACCTGACAGGCAATCCATAAATAGTTTCCTTTGCCTTTCATTGAAAATAGGGCCAGTTAATATTTGCATTTGTATGAAATGCTTTGTGTGGTCAAAAAGCCTTCTTGTTCTTTGTATCATTGTAGTATAGTAGAAATAATATAGATTTTAAAAGTAAAACAGATATAGGTCTGAATTCCAGTGCTGCCCTCACAAGCTGTGTGACCTTGTGCAAAGTAGGTAATGTTTGATTTTCAGATTCTTCTTCTAAGATTAAAAACCCATCTGTAAAACTCACTGTGCCTTCCTGGTGTACTTTAGAATGTGTCAGGAATGTTCAAAGCATTGGGGGCACCGAGGTAAAACCCACAGCCCAGGTCCTTGCTCTCAGGAGTTTATTTTGGTAAGCAGGTGTTCAAAAGTGATAGACTGTATTAATATGCAAAATACTGTACCACAGAGTGCAAAAAATACTAGATGGGGCATCTGTCTTCCAGAACCTGCGATGTTTCAAGAAATATTTGAGGCAGGAAGGAAAGAAGTGCAGGTGAGGAGAGGGGATAACCAAACAGCAGCAGAAGGTACTGCTGGAGAAATCAGGAGAAGTGATTTGGGGGGGAATCCCAGGCCACCTAAAACAACCTGTGGGTCTACAAGAAAAGACTCTTCTTCATTTAGCCCTCTAGTGGTAGATACAGGTAATAACAGTCAGGACTTCAGCAGCAATAGGCAACCACAAATTTACTGGTGACAGAAAGGGACACCTGTTTTGTACCCAGCAAGGGACTCCGGTATAAGACTTTAAGGGGGGAAAATGAAAACCTAGAACCATATTGGTTTGTGTGTGCTGTGTGTCTGTGTTTGTGTGTGTGTGTGTGTGTTTATGTACACCTGCATCTGGCTGTTGGCGTCTCTATGTCTCAAAACTGTGGTTTTTATTTACAGTGTGATTATGTGCTTGGTATGCTCATAAGTCGTGTGATTTATCTGCGGGGAAGTGAAGAAACGCCCTCAGTTATTCTGATCCCTTTTCTTCTTCACCAGATCTCATGATGCGTAGGTGTTTCCCATCACAGATGCTACCAGGTCTTCTGTAAATTTTTCCCCACTCTCCCCTTTGTGTTTTACTCTTTGCTGGAAGGTGCTCGCTCATTCTTTTGCAGGGAGAAAGGAGTGCGAAGATGTCACGGTGCAAAGTCCCCTTTAAGGCTGGGCCTTCTACCTGCTGCTTTGCAGCAATCAGATGGCGGGACTGTGCTGCACAGCCTGGTAATCCTCGGGGATTGCCAGTGCCACTGGGCACTGAGACAGTCTCGGGTGCTGAGATGATTGCCATATGCATGGCTTTTACGTACTGCTTACATTTTAGAAACACCCCTGGAAGGAGGACGGCTGAGGTTAATGCGCCTACGTAGCGTGCTTCCCGCACGTCTGGGTGCCAGACCTCTGCACTTTATTAGGTTCCTTTTGTGGGCTCTGATAGGGAAGCGTGCCCAGGCGTCCCTGCAATGGGCCTTATCTTACTCCTTCCAAAAGACGGTGTGTCTCACCATCAGGCAGCATTCCCCAAGGTTGTGCAAGAACAACGCTGACTTCATTTAAAATTGCTCTTCTATTGTCCTTAAAATTTCATCTGACAAAGTAAGCAATTAATTGTGAGCAGACTTCATGCACCTGCTACGCCTACTTATCTCCTTTCCCTACCACATGCATTCTTAAATCAAGGCAGCCGTGCAGATAGTTTAATTTGTTCACATACAGCACAATTGAGGATTGTGGAGAGGAGGGGACTGATACCCATTTTTGAGGCCATTACTTAAAAAAAAAATACGGAGGCCTAAAACACTGTGGAATGAAGAGTTCCACTCGGAAAGATGATTTGAGCCCGTGTTGAGATTTGACTTGTTCACTGTGTCTAATGAACCACTTAGCATGTAATCAGTGCTTAAGAAATATCTGCTGAGAAATGTTCATGGCTGAGATAAAGAACACAATCTTAAATGTTAGAGACTGGAAACGTCGCCTATCAGATAGTTCTCTTAGAGTTATATTGCAAGCTGTCTTCAAAATAGTGGCAGTTCTAAAGACCATGTGCTCTGATAAGTCTGTTTCCTTTCAAATTTTAAGGATCTCTGCTCCTAGATAAGTGAACTTTTGGGGCGATGCTCTCTTTTTTTAAACAAAGCTTTGGATAGACCTTGAGTCTAAGAAGCAGGGCTGCAGGCCATGCAATGATGTTGATAACTAACCAAAATCCGATTACTTAGGGGTAGAATGTGGCAAGGACTTTGGGCTCTTTATCTGCTTTTCAGTCATCAGTTTGCTTATTAGCTTTTGAAATGATGCTAACATTATTGGAATGTTATATAACATGCTATAATGTTATATAATTGAAAATATAAATATAGTACCTCTTTTTGCCTCTTTCTCTGCAGCCTTTTTTCCATAGCCTTAGGGAGACTGGGGTCACTGTCATTGTCATTTATACACCGTTTAGCATCCTGCTTTTTTCAGACAAGCTTCTATCCTGAGCATTTTATGTTGCTGTATAATCTTCACAGTCATAAGTAATGCCACCACAGGCAGCATAGTCACTCCCAGTGACGTCATCTTTAACATCAGCAACCTATATCCTAGCAGCTAGATGATGGATGATACATACAGCCCCTCAGTTATTTGTAAATCAAACATTCAGCAATCTTATCTATGGCAAAATAGATGAGTCAAAAACCAAGAAGAAAACAAACAAAAACGATCTTTAAGTAGCCAAACTAGATGACACAAAGCTCATGGATTTTAATCATAGTAAGTACTTTTCGGTATTCGTTGAGAATCTATTGAAATAATTTTACGCGCAATTCTAACACACTTGGTCATTGGAATCGATGTTGGTATTGACATTGATTTTGATAATGACTAGGGTTGATTAGCTCAAGGGAAAGGAACAGTAAAACTAGGAAAACAAGCATGAACTTCCATGAGAACAGCAGTCTGAGGCCATCTCGTATAAAAGAAAAATTGCCGAACACATCCCAAAGTGCTTTAGCAGCACAGTATCAAAATTAAGATTCATGGCAATAAACTATTTTTAAAGTCCTCCTTTGTATTCAATATACTCTGTTTCCAAAGGCAGGGAAATAGCATATTCGTGTGTGTGTTTATTTTATATATATATATATATATTTTTTTTTTTAGGAGGTATCAGGGATTGAACCCAGTACCTTGTACATGCCAAGTAGGCACTCAACCACTGAGCTACACTCATTCCATTAGCTAATATATTTTGAGATATTTCTATCCAAACTGATTAAAAATATTAGACTGAGGATTTAAAGGAACAGAAGAACATTCCTCAAAATGTACAATTTATTCTCCAAATATGCCATTTAACTGAGGTTTTAAAGGGGCCAGCTGTAGCTCAATTGGCAGAGCACCGGTTTACCACGTGGGAGGCCTCGGGTTCGGTTCCTGGGGCCTCCTTGAGCGGGCAGACCACCTTGAGAAGGCAAACCGCCATGGCAGGGTAAAGCCACCACGCACAGGGCAAGCTGCCCGCGAGCAGGACAAACCGCCCGCGAGCAGGCAAGGCCACCACACGGTGAGCTGACTCGGTGGGTCGCCATAACGGGCGGGGGGGGAGACAAGCAGACACAAAAGAACGCAAAAATCAACACAGCAAGAACAAGCAGAAAGGGGGGATATATAATAAAAAAAATTCACTATTTCCTATATCTTAGTTTTTATTTGAGCTTTGATGTATCTCCCCATTCTGGTGTGGTCAGGAGAATGACATCACCTGGGAACGAAAGCTGATCATTGGATGTTGAATATTATATACATGAAGAAGGAAAGTATAATAAATGACCCATAATAACTAAATGTTCTCCTTGCAGCAATAGGAGCTGGCTTTTCATTAATCCATCCACAATTTTAGGCTGGGCCCATAGCAAGTATTGGTAATAAACAGAGTAGAACTAACCAACCCACATGAAGATCAAGTGTGTGTTGACATCTTTACTTTTAACCATCACAGATGGTTGCCCGTGGATGGAAACCCAAAGTATGTCCATGTTCACTGTCTATGCGCTTACAAATACAGATGTACAAACATGCACAGACAAATATACCTGAGAGCAACTATCTTCTTTTCCCAAGTGCCATTGGCCTGGATCGAGACACCAATTCCACTTATATTAAAAATCTATTTCAACTGCTGGAGACCTTTCTTTGGAAATTTAATAGCAGTTCATTTAGACAGGAGAGGGGCTGATAAAAGGTTTCTCAAGATAAATGCTTTGCAACATGCCTGAAGATTATTTCACTTTCAATGACATTGAACAGTTTTCTCTTCCAGAGCCTGATAAACATTTCAATGTAACTGATCACTTTGAAAACAAAATATGGGAACTTGAGCAGAAATGAGGAAAATCACTAGATTTCTGGTGCCAAACTTACTTTCAAATGGGTTTTCTGTCATCACAGAAACTAAACGAACTCCCCCGGGAAAGAAATTCACCTCAATTTAAAGGAAGCCAATCTTCACCCCTTCCCCCAAGAAAGTGCTGTTTTCTGGATTAACAGCTGAAAATCAAAAGACATTCATTAGAACCACTAAAATGCCAAGGAAATGGAGACTTAATTTTTTTGGCATATTTCAAAGTACATTTAATCTGATTGCCTCTAATTACCAATGGTTGTTCTACCTTGCATTTCAAAGACAGGCGATCTTCTTCTCTCCCGTGCAAATTACTCTGCAGATGGGGCCTCATTCATGCTCTCACAATGCAACTCCCTGCAAAGGTGAGACAGATGCCCCTTAAACCCAGCAGGAAGTCTCCAGGCGGGCAGTGGAGGGACCGCTCTGAGTTAGACGCCTGCAGTTTCTCAAGTGCCTGAGCGGTAACGGGAGGTGTCTAAGAGGGGTGAGAGCAGGAGCCTGTTAGAAGGCCCGTCACAGCAAGGGGAGTTCCGGGAGACTGGACGTCAGGCCGGCTCGACAGCATGTCCGTTTCCGTGGGGCGAGGGCCTGTCTAGGCGGCGCAGTTAGGTTGGCCGGAGCTGTGGGCATCTCCAGGTACCTGTGGGGAAGAGGAGGTGCCCGCAGATGGGAGTGGGGAGGTGCCTGAGGAGGATGGTGTATGGGCAGCAACCCCTGTGGACATAGGTTGCTGGCAGAACCTGATGGTGAGGGCGGAGTGATGGGTCTAATTTGAGGAGAAAGAATATCATAGACTGCATGTAATAACTGCAGTTGTCTAACTGACCTGGAGCCCATAAGACAGGAAACCCGGGGACTTCTAGAAATAACAGGGTGACGCTTAGGAGGAGGCCAGAGACTCCGTCTGAGCAGGAAGGGCAAGGAGCGGTGAATTTTTAAATTTTCCTCTTATTATGATTCCAATGCTGCATCAGATTCCACCGACTGCGACACCAACAGTTATGTTCGTGAACCATCATATTTCATGGAACACTTAACCAGTTCCCCCTCCTGCAGATTATCAGACAATAATGCTGGAGAAGTCTTCCCACCGCTTTTCCCAGGACTCCTGGGAACATTTTAAATAAAAAACAAAAATACACAATTCTTGGGCACGAAGTTATGTTGAGACTTAATTTCCAGGTAGTAAGTAAAAACACATTTATTCAAAATGAGGTGAATATATAGACTACTGAGAGTCCCTGAGGTTTCCTGGGTGACTTCGTCCTACAAAAATCAATGTCTGGGGAGTGGATGTGGTTCAAGTTGAGTACCTGCTTCCCACATGGGAAGTCCTGGGTTTGGTCCCCAGTACCTCCTAAATACAAAACAAAACAGACAACAAGCAAACAAACAAACAAAAAACAACTCAGGAGAGCCAATGTGGCTCAGTGGTTGAGCACCGGTTTCCCACATGGGAGATCCTGGGTTCAGTCCCCAGCCCTGGTGCCTAATCAATGCCTGCTTCTTTTTCCAGAAATGGCCTTGAGATCTAGAGGTCCCTGGTCTTCTATCTACATTCTTCCAGCTTGTCGTGGGACTTGACAGGAATTCCTTTTCCCTTTCACCCTAGTCCAATTTTACCTCTTCTTCTCGGCTCCCTGTTCTTATCCCCATGCTTAACCCCTACCGGATCTCCACCCTCCTTCACAACGTCCAGGAAGCTACGAGAATAACAAGAGTTGCTACCGCTCTATCCCAACAGCCACTCCCCCTGCATCTACATCCCTTACACCAGGCCCAGATGCAGATCCAAAGTCCTTCTCAACCTGTGCTCCAGGCAGCCACTGCCTGCTAACTGACTTTGCACAGAAGATGAAATACATTTGCCATCCCTCCTGTGTGATATTGCCTGGGGCGTGGGACCGTACCTTCTCTATCATTCGTCCTCACTTTCACAGAGAACCACTATCTATCCCAAGTGGGCCTCCCAGTGGCCTTGCCTCACTTGCCTCCATTGTCCTGTTTTAACACATCCATGTAGAAAGTCCTGTTCTTCCTAATGTTGTGCGAGTTCATGTGTGCAGACATCTGAAAATTGTACCACTTGCAGATCCCGAAAACTGGATATGATTATTCCAAACTCATACGCAGACAGTAGATTTATGTATATTGATCAGCAGGAACACTTGTCATGTACAAGGGAAATGGGTGCTCAGAGAGGTGCTGCAAAGCAGTAGAAGATGAGGCTGTGGACTCTAAGTGGCCTCCTTTAAGCGGAGCTCAAGAGATAATACATCGATGGATATCTAAATAACAGTCTAGGACACAATAAGATAATACAAGGGACTACAGTTCTGTTGAGAATAGAGGTGGGGTTTTATGGCATTAGAAGATACCACTGTAAGGAAATTTAAGAATACCCAAATCTTGCCCTTTCAATCAGCCAAACCCTTGCAGGTTTCCTGAAGGAGGCAGATGTAAGTAATAATAGTCTAATGTGATTAAAAGTACCACTTTATTATTAGCTACAGAAGGGCCCAATAACTCATCCTGAGTGCAGTGGTAAGCTGGGTTGGCCCACAGGGTCCACCATATGAGCAATAACATATAGTCACATGCCTCTACCTTGATTTTCCCAATCGCCTGAATAGTCTCACAGGCTCTGTACATTTTTTCTAAAGCACTGTGAACTTTCAACTCTGAATTTTCTTCAAAATAAAGTAAAATTCTAAGCCGTTTTACATGTCCTGAATGTCTTCCTCTCTTGTCACGTACACCATGAACTCTGGTAAAGCTAAGAACAAGATTTTTTAAATTATGTTCTAATTATGTGATAAGGAGTGTAGAGATCCAAAAGGGAAAGTCTTGAGAAGCTCATTTAAAGTACTGATGACCTATGTGGTCAAGCAGTGGCCCAGAGGCAAGGGTTGCCCCTGCCTTCTTCCTTTCCTTCCATCCTACTCTATAAAGTCAACCAAACCAACCAAACCAAACAACAAAAATCTTACAAAGGAAAGTTATAGATTCAATCAGAAGAATCTGACTTAGGAAATAGTCATACCAGAAGTAGAAATGTGTGAAGAGGCAGTGAAAGAGAGTACACAGAGGTCAGGCGACCTGCACGTTCTGAATTTGCCGTTACTCAACAAGTTAGGCTGAGTGAGGCAGCCCATCTTCTGGCACAAGGGGTCTTTAACCTGTCAAACCATGGAATCAGACCAGATGCTCTCTAAAATCGCTTTAGACGTAGATGTGTTAATATAGTTCTTGAAAGCATACAAAACCCTGGAAATTCCTCTAGATTTGTGGCCTAAGGCCTTCAAATATTCCTGGAAAGCTTTCTGTGACAGATGATTCTCCAGAGGTCACAAAGGTGTACAGTCTTTGTGGTAGAAGATGAAAAAGGTAAAACATATCCTTGAAACAAGTATTAAAAAGAGGCACTGAGGTTATAAAAATGTTTCTATCATTGATAAGTTATGATATTAAAGCTTATAGAACTTGCCGTGGGAATAGAAACTCCTTATCCACCCATGCTAAAGTCACAAGATCTGAAGAGTATCCAAGAGATGACTAAACGTGTCACCTTCCTTTGACAGCACTGGATGTAAAACATCCTACGTGGAGTCCTAAAATCTCCAGGCAGGAAATCCTTGGCCTCTCTCAGAAGCCTTTTCTATCATATCACAGCCTGAATCAATAATCACCCTTTCTCCTAACCAGTCTTCATTTCAATTCAGTTTATTCAAGGGACATTAATTAAGCATCTACTAAGTGTCAAGTGCCAAGGAATTGCATAACCTATAAAGTTGAATAAGAAAGAATCCCATGCTCAAAAAGTCTACAGTCTATTTCAGAAATCGCAAACATATGGGATACATGCCACCACTGCTCTGCTCCAGTGTCCCTTGCAGACATAATTAATTGATCCCTACATTTTTCCCCATTGATGGACACGGGTCCTTCAGAATCCTCAACACAACATCCAGGCAGGCAAAAGAAGTAGATCAGGTTTTGGCACAAGAGAGAAGACCTATTTGGTGACTCTGGTTGGTATGTCACCAGTAATAAATCAAGACAATTAAAAAAAAATGCCAAGTAGTAGGGATTCAAATAATGTGCTGAGGGAACAAAATGAAAGGAGCAATTTATTCTGAATGGAAGTCAAAGAGCAGCCTTCGTGGGGAGAAAAGCTTCTTAGAAACCTTGAAGAGTGAGTATGATGTCAGTGGGTAGATGTTGGGCCTTGAACATTCCCGACTGGGGCAACTGTAGAAACAGAGGCCTGTGAGCCCTTATGTGGTTGCCATATGTGTGACCGGGCTGCGGGGTGTCTGGAAGACGATAGTGAAAAACAAAAAGTAACTCAGAGTCGTGCCAACGGAAGGCCTTTATTGCCTAAGGAATTTCAATTTTTTTTTTTTTTACCTGAGCTAATGGAGCTGCTTTGTTTTGAGGAAAATAATATATTCCTTTAATCAGTTCATTTAAAACAGATCAATAAATATAAGAAGTACCCATTTATCCCGAGAACTACCAAGCACAAGGGTCCTCTGAATCTGCTTAAAGCTTTTTCATGGAAATGCGTATGTTACTTTTTTTTACTTCATTTCCTCAAAATGTAGGGTAGTAGGCCAGGCTAGTAGGATATATTTTTGGCTGAACTGCCTGTCTCAAAGGATGTTTGCACCTTGTTAGCACTTGCCTAGGTTCTGTCAAATCCTGATAGAGCACTTTGTGTGTGCCTGTGGAAATGTCACTTTGTGGTGGATGGCTTTTGTCCCAGACCTTCCTGGATATCTAATTTTTTCCATTGGACTTAGAATCAGAAAATGATGTAAGAATGGGAACGCAAGTTAATGATTTACCACTTTGGTTACTTTCCTGGCAGGGTGACTACAGTGAATTCCTGGTTTCTCTAAATTCCAGAGGCTTACAGCCCAGGGATATAGTAAACCTCGAAAGGAACAGTCACAATCAAATGCTGTTGAGCTAGAAGAAGAATGTGCCCAACGGCAGTCTGTATTCTTCATGATGATGGATTTAAACAGGGCTACCAGTGGAAGAGCTCAGCTAATTTGAACCCAACAACTGCCTTACCTTCGTGGGTCCCAAGGAGAGTAAAGCTTTTTTTGTCTCTTCAACTCATTAATTCACTGCTTAAGTTTAGTTTCCAAAGTTCAATCTTTCTTAAATTGTCTAAAAAACAAAATAATTGCATGACCAAATGCGAGTCTTCTTTTAGGATCAACCAAATACACAAGGGTTCTAAGATTACAGAGAATCCCACTTCCTGCTGGGTTTTTCTTATAACAATCAGCAGGACTGACAGTGTCAGAATCCTAAATTCTTCTGCTTCGGCTATTTGCCACAACCAGTTCTCAGAATCCCAGAGAAAGAGCAGTGCTATGGCCTAGGACAGCCTGTCAGCAAAATGCTGGTGTTCTCCTGAGAGGTACTCCAGGAGCCTGCTGAGCGCTGTCCTGTGCATTGTGTTCTCCTGAGCAGGTGGCGCCGGCGCAGGGCCTGGTGGAAGGACCAGAATCTCAGAATGCTTCTCGGCCTATGGAAATCGAGGCCTCGGTTCTTTTCATTCTTGGTGAAACTGGGCATTATTCTGTTTGAGGAATGTTGTGTTTCAAACACAATTTAGTTGATGACATAGCAGATGAAGATTCTTTCCAAAAGGCGAAAAACTGCATCAAAGAATGACAGAAAATGTTGGGAAATGAAATCTCTTTATATATAATTGGTAATAAAATGGACTTGGAAAAGGAGAGACATGTTTCCATTCAAGAAGCAGAATCGAATGCAGAATCTGTGTAGGCAAAACATTACCATCCTGAAGCCAAACAGAGCAAAGGAATTGAGGCACTCTTCCTTGGCCTTAGTGAAAGGATGCTAGAAACCACACAAGTGGATGAGAGGCAAAGGACAATGGCTCTGGTCAACCAGGAGCTGCAGTGCGAGCTGTACAGATTATTGACAATAAACCTCAAGTATCTGTGTTTATTTGTCCTATTAGCTATTTCCTGCCTATGGGTTACAGTTGGATGGAAATTAATTTCTTAAGTAAAATTAGATTGAGTGTTATCCTAAAAAAATTACACTTAAAGCTAGATTAATATAGTTTCATATTCATTAAAAAATCAGCATTTTCCTGGACAGGAGTAGTACTCAACTGGTGAGAAAAGTAATTATGCTGAACCAACTAATGCTATGAGATTTGGAGGCCTTTTTTTTTGGCTCTTTCCAAAGCCCCAGGTTATATATTTCACCAGGATCAATGTGTCTCAGGACTTGTTATTCTCCCACTCTTAAGTAAAGAGGTAAGATCCAGTCACCTTGTTTTAACCAAATACATAGGAACAAAATCAGGGATTTGAAGTCACCAGATCTGGATTTAAGTCCTGAATTCACCATTTATTAACTGTATTCTTGGTCAGATCATTTCAGTCATTCAACAGACATTATTCAATGCTTCTTCCATGCCAGATGCAAAGAACATTCAGCAGGCACAAATTAAAAGATATAGCCCATTCTCAACAAATTTACAGTAGAGGACTCAGTATGCAATTAGTCTGCAATATAAGTAAAAATATTCAAGATTGTGGAAGTTGCAATGAGTTGGGAGAAGGCTTTAAAGGGACCTCACAGGTGACATTTATATTGATGGGTTTTCCAACCATCTCTTTTTTCAGTGTCCCAGTGCCCATCAGGCTTGGGGATGCCAACCACAAAGTTGTTAATTCATAGGCAAATATTTAACTGCCCAAGGGATTGGATAATCACGCATGGAGTCTTAATTTCTCATGTTAACATGACAATAACAATAATGATGATACCACCCCAGTGTACTTCATAAGTATGTGGATATGTTTAGAGATCAGATTCTAGCTATCAAAAGATCTACCATTCCTTGAGTATTTAAACCAGGCACTGTGCTAAGTGCTTTAAATGCATTCTTTTACGTAGGCTTTCTTCAATGTTAAGATGTAGATATTTATTATGCCAATTTTATAAAGGGGGAAACTGAGGCCTAGAGAATTTAAATAACTCTTAATGATCATACAGCTGATATGCTTCATAGCCAAGATTTGAACCCAGTTTGTCTTATTCTAAAAGCTGTGGTCTTAGACACTGACTATACAATTTCTCATTAAATAATAAAAATATCTCTGAAAGAATTTTGTAACTGCAAAGTCCTTTACAAGCATGACTTAATAGGATGTGGCAAGACGCAAGGGAAGGCGAATGAACATAATTGCTGGGTTTAGACACTACCATCACAAGTTGTTGGCCATTCTTTTTTCCCCCACACATGCTTTGTTCACCTATTGAAAAATATAGCACTTGGGATGTGACCATGAAAGAGCTGCCACAAACCTGCTCCATATCAGTGAATGACAGCTAACATATGTATTATATAGAGAGTATATATTTCTTCATATATATATATATATCGTAACTCATAGCTCTTCCTTTCTGTTCTTCACATATTGGTAAGTCTTTGCCATGGTTTGTATATTTCACTATATTTCATGAATTCCATGTTGTACCAGTGCTGTGCTAAATGACAGCTAAATTGATGCTGTGATGAGCTCTATCCAAGCAATAGTCCAGAGGCAGTGAGGGAAGATAGCAGTCAAGTGTTGTGTTGTGTTTTGTGCTACAGTTGCAGCAATCACACTTCAAGAACCATGTGGGCAAGGTTCAGTCTTAGGGAACAGGCCCATGACTTAGGCCAGCACCCAAGGAGCCTGCTTGTCCCCCGGGTGTTGACTGAGCTCTCTTCCTAGTTTCGAATGGCGCCTCATCAACCATTTCTTTGTGCCATTGCTCTTCTCGACAACCAATACGTTCACCATCATTAACTAACACGGACCCTCATACACAAGGACAACAGATGGTAATTCCAAATGCATAAGTTCTCCAGAGAAAACTTTTGAAAAGTTGCTAGGACAGAGGGTTTTTATGGGGGTTTTTTGTTTTTTGTTTTTTGTTTTTGCTTTTATTTTCAGAAGGTTTTAAGGCACCATCACTCAGGCACCATGGAGTTCTCTATACAAATTCTTTTTTTTTTTTTTTGTTACATATCCCCCGCTTTCTGCTTGCTCTTGCTGTATTCATTTCTCTGCGTTCCTCTGCGTCTGCTCTGTGTCTCCCCGCTGCGGGGACGCGCTGAGCCAGGTCACCACGCAGGCGGCTCTGCCCTGCTTGTGGGCGGGTCTGCTTCTGTTCCCAGGTGGCTTTTTGCTCCGTTCGCAGTTGCTCCGTTCGCAGTTGCTCCGTTCGCAGGCGGCTCGCTCTGTCCGTGGTGGCTTTGCCCTGCCCACGGCGGCTTTGCCTTCTCAGGCGGTCTGCATGCTGGGAGAGGTCCCTGGGAACCGAACCCGGGGCCTCCCATGTGGTGTACCGGCGCCCTATCCACTGGGCTATACAGCTGGCCCTGCCATACAAATTCTTAACGGTGGGTTCAGAATACTCACTTAAGTACACAGTTCTTCTGAGGTTATGCTATAAGGATTACTTGACAATTACAAGAGTAATCGATGGCGTGTTACATAAATGATACCAATTCTGCTGGGCAAGGAAGGTAACATTATGAGGTAGATTTGCCCTAAGTGTTTCACACCACTCTCAAAATGCCACCTCCCCAGACACGCGGTCCACAGCCAGAATGCCATTGCAAAGGCAGCGCCTTTCTAGCCAAAACCTGGCACACATTTTCGAATGCTGTTGACTGAAAACTATGTCCTCGATAAATTAGTAACAAAATTCCAAAGTGTAAACATTTGTGGTTATTGTGGTTATGTATGCATTTAAAAATAAAGTCAGTGAACAGACTTTGTCCCACGCTGAGCTTCACTGACTAGCTTGCTAGGCAATTGTAATGGCTCTGAGCCCGTGAGGAAAAGGTCCCATGAATATTTAGGCTGAGCAATGGTCATTTTGCACCCTTGCTCAGGATCCTCAAGGGAGAGCGGGTGGTGATCTGCCAACCTGGATCCTGTTACACAGATCCTGTTAATAATGATAATAATAACAATAACAACAATAACCCAAGTCTACACTCTAGGATAGACTAGGATACCCTATGCCCGAACCTCAAAGTGAAACAAGCGTTTTAACCAGGTGTTTTAATGAAAATGTACATTGAGTTGAAAAAAAAAAGAAATAGAGAAGCCAAGCAAAAGCTCCTTTTCCCACTGAGCCCCTCTTACTCCACTGTTCTGCTGTTAGAGGAATAAACTTATTAAAGCTGTATAGGGCCTCTGGGCTTTAAGGAAAGAAGGAGCAGCTATCTCCTTTGTTTTATTTAATTCTATATGAAAGTGCAGTTTGCAAAAGTTTTCTTTCTCAGTCCTTTTCTTTAAAAATATAATTTACCAAATTCTCCAATGTACACACACACACAAAATGAGTGTTAGATCTAACCTTGGCATTTCTGGCAAGCTAGAAATCAAATGTAGATTTTGACTGGACCCAGAATCTGACCTACACTAGAATAGCTTATTTCAATTGGATCAATATTTTGTTACCATTTAAAATAAATAAATGTATATATATATATATATACATATACATGAAAGTATTGTGAGTATATATGTTATTATGTACAAAGTACTATGCTAAGTATTATATATGTGGGTGAGGGTAAAGGTGGGAGGAAGCTACTGATGAACCATATATTGCCTGTGCCTTTAGAGAAGCTTATATCCTGGTAAGAGACCAAAACAAGTACCATTGTAATACAAGGGTGTGAATGAAAGAAGGAGAGCAGATGGAAGGGGAAAGACTTCCCTGTGGACTGAGTGTAAAGTAGCCAACCTTGGTATTCCAGATTGAAACACTAGTGCTAGGGTGCAGGCAGAAGAAACACTTGCAAATTCAGTCCAAGTTGCACAATTGGCCAATGTTGGTGGGCCCTGCCTGCAGAAATTGGAGCCAGATGGCATGGCTTTGAGAATCGAGTATCCCACTGAGACATCAGAAAGAAATAACACCCATGAATCACAGCCCAGATCAGCTAGAAAGCCCTAGAACCCTGAAACCATGAGAAAAGCAGAAATTCATTGTTGCTGTCCTTCTCTGGATCACTGGAAAAACACCGAGTCATGATTCTGATCACTGTGGCATTGGCCCATCCAGAGCTGCCTCTCCCTCCCCTTCCCATCCCAGCAGGAGAAGGGTCAGTGGCTCATTATCACTTACGCATCTGTTGCCAAGTCCAGCAATGTTTAGGTCAACGCTTATGCTTTGTTTTCTTATGCCACAGGAATCACAATACACTGTGCATTTTGCAGTCAGCAGGGTCTAGGACAAGGAAATAGAGAAGGTCACATCTTGTCTGATGGGTCTGGACAACTGAATGACTTCTGGGAACCAAGAATATCTCTGTAAACCTTGTATAACCAATTTCTTAGAGCCAACTAGGCTATAAATGACCTTGTACCTATATAGAATAGTCTAAAGATGGCCAGTGAGATCCCTGTGCTATTCAAACAACTATGCTGCAGTGGACAAAACAAGGACCTTTGCTTCAGAAGACATGAGTTCTAGCCCTAAGGCTACTCCTTACCAGCTTGTGTTCTTCGGCAAGTCATTTAAGCTCTCAGAACCCCATTTTTTTTCACCTTTTAATGGGGACTCTGATAGTGTATCACACCAATCTGTGATGGAGCTCTAGGAATTCTAAGGAGTTTCTAATTGTCAGCACCATTTACTAGCATGTAGAGCAAGTAGAGAAGTTATGAAGTTGGGATCCTTGTAATGTGTAGATGATCACAGATTTTATTAATACAACAGAAAAGAGAAAATGACTTGAGACCATGAAATGTCTGGGATGAGTTCTTCACATTAGGCCAAGAGCCCCAGGCAAGATCTGACCACAGAAAGATGGGTGTCCTTAGGAAATAACTATGTTTTTTAAATGGTGGAAAGAAAATCAGCCTGGGGTATTCATGATTTCATCCTAAATATAGGATGGCAATTGATTTAGTGCTTACCTTTTTCATAAAATGCATTTGCTATGTTTTCCCCACTTTTGAAACAATAAAATATCCTCAGTGTAATGCTAAAGTAAGTGAAAAGCCCACTTGACTCTTGGCAGACAAGCAAACCAGTGATGCTTGGTAGTTCAGTGAAGGTTAGTTCTGTAGGAAATCATGATTCACCGATAAACTTGTGAGCAGAGAGGATACCAACGTTGGGTTTCATGCACTGATGCTAAGGTGTGTGATTCTGGTACCAAGTGAAATATTTACTGTTGGTGGTGGTCTCAGCGATCCCTGAATGCCTGCCCTTGACATAGACTTGTAATGTAAAAGCTAGGCTCAACACCCGAGTGGGTGTGTTCTAATCCACTGAGTCTCAAACACAAACAAGGAAGAGAGGGTGTGGGTACACTGTTCAGCAGTTCTCACATTTTGCATGCATCAGAATCGCTTGTGCAAACATAGATTGCTGGGAGGGACCCCAGAGTTTTTATTCCATAGGTCTGGGGGTAGGGCCTGAGAATCTGCATTTCTAACAGGCTCCCAGGTGATGCCTCGGCTGCTGGGACGTAAGGGTGATGCCCTTTGCAAACTCCATGTAATTA
>PVKH010007355.1:0-20278 GCA_004027955.1 Chaetophractus vellerosus | reverse complement strand
ATGGTACCTTGAGTTGGACTTTTTAGGGCCTTGTGACTGTAAGCTTCTACCCCAAATAAATACCCTTTGTAAAAACCAATCAATTTCTAATATTTTGCATCAACACCCCTTTGGCTGACTAATACAGTTAGTGACTACCATTTTGGACAACATAGATCTAACTCATTAGTGCATTGTTAGTGTTAGTCATTGTTATTTTAATTCAAGCAGTCTTAACCTAGGTAGGGCAATTGATGGATAGTCCTGAAGTCAATACTGAAAGCACTAGGATACCAGCTTTATCAGTTTAATCCATGCCTTACTACATTCTTCACTGTTTTATCACATTGTCCCTGAAGGTTTTAGTGCTTGTTTCCCCAACTTTATCTCAAAGTTCTTGAATGCTTTACTATCTCTGTAGTATCCATGGTCTCATGGCTTTTAATGCTTCTAGATAAAGAGAGAACACATTCAAGACCACTGAAATAAAGGCCGTAGATAAACAAGAATAAAAGCTCACACAACTCAAATTACTTCAAGTTAATCCTCATCTTTGTTTCTATGGTCGCAAAATTAATAATTTTTTCTTAGTATTTAGTGAGTTGTTTGGGCCAGATGTTGTAATATCAGTACCGAATTTTCTTTCCCATTTCCCTTCTATTGTCAGATTCTTGTGGTCAAAATCTTTTCCTGGATTTCTATATTCACATTAGAGGTTACAAACTCAAGTTTTTCTAATCTCTAGGCAATTATATTTCTTTTTCCCTGGAAAGCTCAACTCCTCTCTCTTCATCTAGCTTCATCCTTCAAGTGTCAGATTAAATAATAACTTCACAGAGGTCTAAATTCCATTTACCTCCCTGTTATACATTATCATAGCACTTACCTGTCTTCATAGCACTTATCATGATTATAAAATTCTAATTATTTGAATAATTACCTATGAAACACAGAAGTTTGCTGCATCCCCAATATATTGCATAGTTACTGACATAAAACAGCTGCTCAAAAAAACTGAATAATGAATGAAATACTTGAAAAAATGTGGCAGTCTAATACTTGGGTTGGGAAAATTTAGAACTAGAAAAGATTGTTAATATCAGCTAATGTCCACCTCCTTCACTTAAGAAGGCAATCCTAATGGCATTGGAAAATTCCGAAAACAAATGAATGAATGAATTGTATATATAGGAATATATAAACATATTTAAAATATTTGGCTTCTTAATTTTACAGGAAATGTTTACTAACTTACGAGTAAGTATAGAATAAGGGAGAAGATGTCATAGGGCAAAGTATAGGGCATCATGAGAAAAGCTGAGCAGATGGCCAGAGGATGTTGCCATGTCCATGTCTCATTATTAAGCAGCTATGTGACCCTTACCCACTCTGGACATTAAGTTCATTCTTGGTAAAATGACTTAGCTGAATTTAAGCTCTACCAGACCTAATTTTATCAGTTCTAAAATGCATTTTCGCCCACATTTTAACCTCTCTGAAATTGAGATGCATCTTACAATCAATGGCATTTTATATCCCTGTCAAATGTGTTTGTGAGTGACATAAAAAAAATAAAAATCTTCCCCTGATACCTTCTGGAAGGATCAAGTAAACACTAACATCAAAACATTTTAAAGACACTGAAATACAGGGTTTTTAAGCCATAAAATTCTGTGATTCTGTTATTTCTTTTACTACACATTTCCTAGCACTTTAAATCATTTTAAATTAAAAGATAAACATGTATAAAATACTGTTTCTTGGTGTGGATCACTGACTTGACTTCTGTTAATCATTTCATAAGTCAAACTACCCTCGGTGCTTAAGCTCATAAGCGACATAGAAATATTTACAGTATATTTTCATACATGGCTAACTCACATGCCACTAAAACACACATATTGACTTGAAGACATCCCTTTCCGGTAGATGAAATAGTCCTCAACCTGGAATTCTCCAAATAAGCAGCTTCATTTCCCTACTCAGCATGAACAGAACACATGCTGTGAAAACCTAGAAATGAATGTTTTTGCCACCTTTCATATCCTTGCACACATTGGTAGATATTTATTTTTTATGAATCGCTCACCATATATTTATTCAAACCATTATGATATATCTTGATAAATAAACACTGTACTTAGAGACCCCCCACTACTACCTTAGATGTATTTTGGAGACCTTCCATTGCTCCGTCATTTCTTATTAATTATTTTGAGTTTCAACATTCTGCACAGTGTTAATTTCAGTTAATTACTCTAGGAAACCCTCTAGGAAAAAAAAAAAAAAAACTCGATGCACACATTCACCCAGATGCAAAACCATATACACAGAACCAACATATGGACACATTTCTATGCCACCCCCCATCCCCAACCACAAACACTTTCTTCATTGGGATTTTTATTGCTTTATCTCTTAATAGTGAAAGCTTTTCTGTAAACCACATTGAATTCCTCTTTGGGGGTTAAAAATGGCACAATTTTCAGGCTCTCCTTTTAATCCTTGTTTCATTTTGTTTTTAAACATATTGACTTAATGTCAATTCTTCACTTAAAACTGGGTTTTGCTAAAATTTGGTATGCAGCTATTATGATTTAAGCAGAGGTGTTTGTACTTAATGCCAGCCGAAGTGCAGCATGAGCTGTCTAGATGGTGCATCAGGGAGAATAACTGATGGATTACAAATCTCCACATTTCACCAACAGAAATGAATTTGAATCCATCAATTTTATTCCCTTATGCCCAATTTAGTAAGTTCAGTTTATGCAGATCTGTCAAAATATTACATTAAACACCTAGATGAACAAGTTAAATTAATTTAATTTTGCAGTTTTTCTTGATTGGGTTAGGCTAGTTCTATACACAAAGCAAAAACTCCACGGGAAATTGATCCTAGTCAGGGAAGGGATCATGACAGTGGCAGCTGTGCTCAGCTGAATGGTCAGACAAAGTGCTGGAAATCTGTAACAAGGGAAGAGAGGTGCCTAGGCTTTCCTGGTGACACCCATGCCTGTCTTTTACTTAACACCTATCTGATGTCCCTGAAAGAATGTAACCACAGCAGTGAATAAAATTAAGATGAAAAAAGGCCACTGAGCTTGCAATGCAGAGCAGATCAGTCAGGGCAACCAAAATGAAAGAGAAAAGGGAACAATAATCCTGCTGTGTGGTTATATAGCACCTTTCATGGAAACAATGTGAGAATCCTCTATTTTTGCAAGCCAGCTCCCTAGAGGGCTTTGAAAGCAATTCAGGAGGGAAATAAAAGGATTGCAGAACAGATTTCAGGCTTGAATGATAAAATGGACATTCTGCAAGACAGATTTTACTGAATTGATAACTGGATGATTGAGGCTGTCACATAAATAAATTGAAAAGGAGTAAAATCAAAAAGAAAGCAGAAAATTTTTAAAGGATATAAAAGTACAAAGAAAACCTGATGACCTTGAAAGAAGGTCATAGAACCAGCCTCTATATTCAGAGATAGTCAAGAGGATTCCGACCTGGAAAACTAGGGGACTCCTGGCAGATTTGATCAATACCAAAATATGAAACCCAAACATTTCAAAAACAGCTTAGGACTAACATGCACTTTTGTAAGGATTAGACAGATAATTAAATCAAGGCCTAATTAAGTAGATTTAAGCAATAGCTACCCTGAAGTCCAGTCCTTTTCTCCCTCTCCCTCTCCCTCTCCCTCTCCCTCTCCTTCTCCTGTAGAAGGATAGACTTATGGAGAGATCATCTCAGCATTGCCCATTGTGCAGAGTCCGGGCTTCCACTGGATACTTTCCTTGGTCTATTTTATAAGTAACAATGAGCCCTACAAAATATTACTTACATAGGGTGCTTCTTGTTCTCTAAAAGCAATTAAGAGACACCATCTTGGCCAGCACCATGGACTGCAACCCAGGCCCTGAGAGAGGAACGAGGATTCCCAGACTGTCCCCGAGGTCCCTCAACTGGCTGTGTCGAGAGAGAACCCAGAAAGTGTTCATCCAGCTCTTTCCGCAACCACTGACTATGCAGCTACGTCTTTCCCATGAGCTCTCTCAAAGACAGTTGCAGAGGGTGAGGAATAGGAGGGCGCAAGGTGAAAAGTGGGAAGAAGTTGCATGCCCTAGTCAGGAGAAGGCACCCCAGCTCCACAAGCTTCAATGCAACTCCAGGGCTCACATAGTCTCCTTCCTCCAAGAGGCAGCCTCCTTCCTTCTGGTGTCCCAAGGGACTCTAGATGCTTCCCAGCTTGGTAAGATGGTGTTATCTCCCCTGCTTTCCCACCAGGTATCCTATGCCCTTTCTCCTGAAGATATGAGTAAGAAGGAAATGCAATAGTGTCCGAAAGTAAAAACACAATAGACTTTGGTTATCATTAAAAAAAAACAAAGTTCTCCTACTTTTCCACAAAACATTAGTCCAATGGGACAAAAGTGCTTTGTAGCCTTTTCAGACAATAATAGGAGGATTATGCTGTTTCACCTTAAAGCTAAGGCTTATTTTCTCATTGGGGAAAGAACCAGAAACAAATTCTAAAATAGATTTCTATTTAGTACTCCTTGGTACAAATAAATGACTTGTTAGTGTTAGTCAGACCTTATACTTCCCTGAAATTTACTTTGTTTTGTGAACTTTATCTGAACCAGAGTGACTTTCTGTGAATAGAAATGTGATACCTTATGAAATAATAAATGTATTACATGTATATGTGTGTACATGTGTGTACATGTGTGTATATGTGTGCATATGTGCACGTGTGTTTGAAAAAATAGGGTGGATTTTACAGTTGAAATACATTGTTCCTCCAGAACAATGACATGATAATACAAACAAACAAAATGTTAGGGTCGATTATAATAAAGAATATGTAACCTCAATTTAAATATATGATATTTTGAAGAAGAAAGCAGAATGTAGTGGAAAGATACTGGGCTTAGGTTAAAAACGGTTCAAATCTCAAATCTACCAGTGCTCTTGGCTATTATTCTTAGTTTCTTTAACTCTGACTTTATCTATGAAATGGAGATATCAATATCTTCTGTCCGGAATAATAATAAGAAGAGAAATTATATCAATTTATTGCCTTCACAAAGTAGGCATTCAATAAATTTTGGCCATTATTATTATTGGGGAGTAGCACAATGCAGAATAAAGAGTAGGAGGTTTCAAGACAAAAGAACTGATTTGAAGCCCAGTTTAATATTTGCTAATGAATAACTGGGGAAAAGGTACTTAACTATGACTCTCTGCTGTGTTATGTGTCAAATGGGGATATTAATAGTAATTTCATAGGATTTTTCCAAGTTGGAAACATGATGAAATAGGCAAAGTGCTTACTTGGAACACAGCAGGTGCTCAAAAAATGTTAATTCTCTTGGTCTTCCTGCCATGCACTCAAACAGATTTACTTTTGCATAGGCTTCTTCTTCGACAATAAAAATGAAATGTATGTATAACCAGAAACCCAGGTAGTTTTCCTATACTTCCTCAGATATCCATGGCATGACATCAAAATATTCAATTGCACAGAAAGTGGATTTTGTGAATAGTAGATTCCTGACAATTCAGGAAGTTTCTCACACTTATGAACCCTCTTTTCTTCCTCTTTCTGTCTACCTGCTTGTCCACCATCCTCCAACACTGATTAAGCACCTGCTATGTTTAAGATGAACTGGAAGCTGAGGTTGAAGGGAAGTGAGAGCTTTTATCTTGCCCTACCCCAACACAAGACACTTCACTAACACTGTTTTCTTCTCCTCTTTCATAATGCCTCTCTTTTGTTGATTTCTCTGCCAAGAATTCCCTGTTACTCCCTCTTTTATCCATGTATTGCATTTCCACTGTCCTGGTCTGATATTGTGTGAAGCCAAGCACTGATGCCAAAAGGGAGATGGCCAGGGGAAGAGGATTCGTGCCCGCAGATTCTTGGAACCCCTCTCTTGAGAATCTCTCAGGCATCCTGGCCAGGGTAGAATGAAATGTCAGTAGCAGCTGCAGCAGTAGTTCACGGCCCTGTGAGAATGTGACAGCTCACTCTTTCACTCAGAATGCTTCTCTGCTTTCTGTTTCTCTTCGATTTTGGTTTGCCCGCCTCCGGGACTCAGATGCGCACATAGAATTGATGCCAACCCCTGGGAAATTTATTTGTCCTCTGATATCATCCATGCTAATGCTTCCCTCCATTAGCTCAGATAATCAAGAGTTGACTATACATAGAACTGTAGGGAATTACAAAAGCACTTATGATCTAATGAGAGAGAGTGGAAAAATACTAAAGGACTTTTTAAAAGAGAACAAAAAGAAAGTCACAATTATATACCTCAACTAATTTATAATGATCTAGATCTGCACAAGAATTGAAGAGGATATGCTTTGGAATAACTGGAATGAGTGCTACTAAGGCTGCAGCCAGTGTCCCCAGCCCCAGGTGGCAGTATAGCAGCACCACTAGGGAATAGCAAGCCAGGAGATCATGAAAGTAGACCAGGGTCTAAGAAAGATTTCATGGCCCTGAGAGAAAGGGAAGTCAGATGATTACCATTTTCAGTGACCTTGATCTCTCTCTCTCTGAGTTCCTTATTTAAGAGGGATTTCAATCACAACTTATTTTAAGAGTCCACTCAAAAGTCAAGGTATAAGCTCAAGGCCAGTGGTTAAAAATTATTAGTAGCCTATCAATAAAGTATTATGATAGTGTCATTTAGGAAATTAAGGGAGAGTGTCAATTCACAGCAAGAGTATTCAGGTCCATCCCATGTTAGTTACCTGGGTCCCTAGAAATGCCCAGAATTGCCTTTACTCTACTTGGGAGTTGAACCTTATCAATACTTATTACCAGGGGAATAAGGAAATCACAGCCCCCATCAACATCATGACAGAGGTGTCAAATTTCCCATTTGATAGCCAATAATTTTATACAGTAGCAAGATAGGACATTAGAGTGGTTCATTTTGAATTAAATAAAGTAATGGTGTGCAGTTCAATAGTGATTGGTTATATGACCACAAATTTAGCATGTTGTCCAGGTTCCATATGAATGTTTATGGTAAATTATTTCACCTGAGAAACTGGATATCAGCCAATTGTCATTCACTGGGAGGGTTTATAGCACAATTTCATAGTATTGCCAAAACATATAGTATTTTCATAGGGTCATTCACCAAGACTTGGTGGAAGCAAACAGCCCCCAATGAGCAGGTCCATCACTGAAGTAATGGTGTTCTAATTACTGGAATACAGAGATGTGGATGAAGTCCTACATATTGTAGTGAACCATCTGCCACAAAAATCTAAAAGCCACAAACAACTGTTAAAATCATGGTGGTTCACTAAACAGAATAAAAATAAACATTTATATATAGCTCAAAAAAAGACACACTGGTCTTTTATAAGGAATCCCACCTCCAAAAAGGAGAAACAAACATGAGTATAGTTTTGGGACCTGAGAAAATACATATCTGGGGGTTCTACTGGAGTCCATACACCAGAGCACAAGGAAGAGGAGACAACCACTGTAGAAGAAATTAATTTCACAGTCTTATTTCCTCCAAAATTGATTAGACAAATCATTTCATAATCCAATATCATTAAGAAAAAGGTGTTATCAGGTAAGGGGAAAAGGCTGATCTACCCAGATTCTCACAAAGAGTTTGTTATATTTTTACAGATACAAGATGTTCTCCTTAAAAGAAAAATAGAATATTCATTCTGTGCCCCAGTCCCTGAGTAAATTTGAAGTGACAAGAAGACCCAAGGCTCCAATCCAGAGAAATATGTGTTTAAGAAACACAGTTTACTATGTAAGTACTGGTCTGAGATTAGCATGTCAGGGTAAGTGGAGATAATTACAGGGTGTAATGGTTTGGCAGTTTTGTGTAATTATGAATTCTAAAAATATAAACTGAATCATGCTTGTAGACTGATCTAATCTGGGCGTGATTGAGGCGTTAACTGCCACATAAGTGGGATGTTGAGCCCCACCCCTCGGTGGGTATGGTCTCAAGTAGAAAAGGCTAGACAAAAGACAAAGATTTGAGAAGCACTTCTGATGTTGAAGTGAGCCATTTGCCCAATAGTCTACAGCTGGCCTTGTGGAGAGACACAAAGCATAGAGAGCCTCATGGTCTACAGCTGCCTTGTGGAGGAAGCAGACGCTAAGTCTGGAGAGAAACGCAGCCCCGGCAGGAGAGGAACCCAAAGGCCTGAGCCCTTGCAGACATCGGCAGCTGTCTTGCTCCAACATGTGGACTTTGGTATGAGAAGAAACTTATGCTTTGTGGCCTGGTAACTGTAAGCTTCTACCCCAAATAAATAGCCTTTATAAAGACCAACAAATCTTTGGTATATTTCCAAAAGCACCCCTGTGGCTGACTAATACACAGGGTAATTGGAAAATACAAAATAAATGACAAAGACAGGACAAAGAGATATGAGTTTATATTCCTCTAGCATACTTAAAAACTTGTTACAAAGAGGAATATAACCCCTTAGCAGGCTTCACCCCAGGAGACTAGACACTACTGATGAGAAGGAAATTTGTATTGGTAGTTCTGACCCTGTTGGTGGTGGTCCCCTGATGGAGCTCTTTATTGCAAACAATCATCAACAGACTTGTGATGACCTCCACAGCTGCCTGGTCATCTATAAGAATGTGTCTGCTGAAGGAAGGCTGACAACAAACACTCGAGCAACTCCTTGGTGGGAAGAGGCCAAATAAACTCAATGGTACAAGATGAGGAGTGTGAGGTAAAATGCATTACAACACACTTCAACAGGCTCAAGAGCTGAAAGATAAACTGTTCTGGAAGTAAAACACTAGATGCCCCTAACACAAACCAAGAAGGTTTGTTTTCCTGGGATTTTTTTTTTTTTCACTGAATCTGGATTCTTTTTAATTGTTTAGAGGGAACTGGGGATGAGTTGTATGGTAATTATTAGCACTTTTTGTGTTCATATTATTTTCACTGCTTCATGATTTTTTAATCAAAATTTTAATTTTGAGATAATTATAGAGTCACATTGTGGCAGTTTGAGATTATTTATGAATTTCAAAAAGAGAGATTACTTTTGTAAACTCGTCTGTTCCTCTGGGCATGATCCCTTTTGATTGTATTAGATTCAGTTGAGATGTCTTTGATTCAATTATGTTAAGACTAATATTTTGATTCCACCAATCAGTAGGGTGCAACTAAGGTTAAATCCCCACCACCTTGATGGGCTGATATAAATGGGCACTCACTCAAGAAGACATACAGAAGAAAATACATGAGAAAAGAGAAAGAACTCCATAGATGCCAGAGGATAGAACTTTGTCATGACATGGAACTTTGCCAAAAAAAAGACAAAGAGGAGAGAACTTTGTCATGACAAGGAGAACTTTGATCCTGTGGTCCCAGGAAGAGAGACAACTCTTATGCTAGTCTACAGCTGAGACCAGACTAAGTTAGGCCCAAGAAACCTTAAGAAGAAGAAGAAGGAAGGTGACACCAGGTAGAGACCACCTGCCATCTTGCTTCAACATGTGGCAACTGACTTTGGGGAGAAACCAACCTTGAGCTGTAATCTTTACCTAAAATAACTGTAACTGTAAGCTTTTACCTAAAATAAATACCCTTTATAAAAGCCAAAAGATTTCTAGTACTTTGCATCAGCAACGCTTTGGCTGACTGATACACACACGTAGTTTTAAGAAAGTTCTGTGCACCCTGCACTCAGTTTCCTTGAATGGTAGCATCTTGTCAAACTATAGCAAAATATCAAAACCAAGATATTGATATTGATACATTAAAGATACAGAATATTTCCATTACCACAAGGATTCCTCATTCCCTTTATAGCCACACCTACCACACTCTCTACTGTCCCTGACTCCTGACAACCATTAGTATGCTCTCCATTTCTATAATATTGTCGTTTCGAGATTGGTGTGTATTTTTATAAATAGCATAGAACCTTTTGATTTTGGACATTTTCGCTCAGCAGAATTCATCCAAGTTTTTGCGTCTATCAGTGTTTCTTCCTGTTTTATTGCTGAGTAGTATTTCATGATATGGGTGTATCCCAGTTTGTTTAACCATAAAATGGTTGAAGGACAATTGGATTGTTTCCATGTTTCCATTTTGGCTATTAATAAGAAAGCTTCTATGAACATGTGTGAACAAGATTTTATGTGACCATAAGTTTCTATTTTTCTGGGATAAATACTCAAGAGTGAAATTACTGGGTAATATGGCAAATATATGTTTCATTTTATAAGAAATTGCCAAACTATTTTCAAGATTAGCTGTACCATTTTATACTCCTACCAGCAATGTATGAGTGACCCAGTTTCTCTGGATTCTTGGTAGCTTTTTTTAAAACTTTTTTTAAAATTGAATTTTATCATTCATACATGAACATCTATAAACAATAAGTGTATAGTAAAAGGTATGAACTTACAAAAGGAAAATGTATATCATTGTACAGGACTCCCATACATTACCCTACCACCAACACCTTGCATTGTTGTGAAACAATTGTTACAAACTATGAAGGAGCATTGTCAAAACATTACTACTAACTATAGCAAATATCTTACATTTGGTGTCTTTTTCCCCCAACCTAACTAGTTATTGACATCCTGTATTATTATACTATACTTGTTATAGTTCATGGAAGAATGTTCTCATAATTGTTCAGTTAACCAGTCCATCTTCCACCACAGGATTCATTGTGTTTTACTGTCCCATGCTTTGTACAATCCATTCAAAGTGTACACTTAGTGCTTTCATATTCATCACAAAGTTGTGCTGTCATCACCTCAGTAAGTTTTGGAATGTTTTTATTGCTCCAAAAGTAAAAATTTCATACCCCCTTATATCCCCTGGCCAGCCTTTTTTATATTTTAGCCTAATGAAAGGTGTTTAGAAATAGCTCCTTATGATTTTAATTTGCCTTCTTTAATGACTAATGATGCTGTACAACTTTTGATATATTCTCTTCAGTTTATTCATATCTTTTGCCCATTTTCTAATTTGATTATTTCTTAACTCTTGAATTTGAGAGTTCTTTATATATTCTATATTAGTACTTGGCCAAATATATGTCTTGCAAATATTTTCTCCCAGTTTGTAACTTGTCTTTTCATACTTTTAACAGGATCTTTTTATGAGCAAAAGCTTTAATTTTGATGAGGTCCAATTATTGTTATTTTTCCCCTTATGGATTATGCTTTTGGTGTCAAATCTAAGAACTCTTTGTCAAACCCTACATATCAAAGATTTTCTCTTATGAATTTTTCTAAAAGTTTTATGTTTTTATGCTGTATATGGAAGTCCATGATCCATTTTAAGTTAATGTTTGTATAAGATGTGAGGTTTAGTTCAAGCTTCATTTTTTCCTGTGGTTGTCCAACTGTTCCCACACCATTTGTTGAAATAGCTCTTTTTTTATTGAAATGTTTTTGCAACTTTGTAAAACCATCAGTTGGACACAATTGTGGGGTCTATTTCTAGGTTTTCTATTCTGTTCCAGTGATCTATTTTTCTATCCTTTTGCCATTGCCAAACTGTATTCATTATTGTAGCTATCTATTAGACTTTAATCATGGCAACAGTGGTTTGTCCCAATTTTTGTTCTTTTTCAAGATATTTTGAAGCTATTTTAAGGCCTATGGCTTCAACATAAAATTTTAAATGTTTGTCTCCCCCCAAAACAACTTGTGGAAATTTTGATAGAAATTGTATTAAATCTATAGATCAGTTTGGGTAGAACAGACATCTTTAATACGTTGAGTCTTACAATCCAGAAAATTGATACATCTCTCCATTTGCTTAGGTTTTCCTTGATTTCTTTCATTATTATTTTGGAATTTTTAGTATACAAATCATGTACAGGTTTTGTTATGTTTAAACCTAAGTATTCCTTTTCTGTGGAGTGGTTGTAAAGTGTATTGTGTTTTTATTTTCCACATGTTCATTGTTAGAATGTAGAAAAGTGATTGAATTTTTGCATTGATCTTGTAATCTGCAGCCTTGCTGAAAGCTCTTATTAGTTCTAAGAATTTGAGGTTTTTTTCATAAATTCCTTCGGATTTTTGCATAGAAAATCATGCCATTTGGCCAGTTTTATTTCTTCCTTTCAGATTCTATGGCTTTTGTTTTTTCCTTGTCTTATGACAGTAACTAGAATCTTAAAGGAAAACCATCCACTTTCATCATGAAGTAAGATGTTAATTGAAGATTTTATTTACATATTTTTTATGAATTTGAAGACTTTCTTTTCTGTTTTTAGTTGCCAGGATTATTTATTATGAATTGGCATTAAGTTTGTCAAGTATACTTTCCACATCAATTATTATGATCATATTATTTTTCCTCTTTCACCTGTTAGTATGGTGGATTATATTGATTGGTTTTCCAAAATTGAACAACCTTTAGTCTCTGGAATAAATATTACTTGGTAATGGTGTATAATAAACATTATTTGGTAATAGTGTATAATTCCTCTTATAAATTATCAGATTTGATCTGTTAGTAGTTTGATGAGGATATTTGTATATAAGTTCATGAGAGATATTTGTCTTTAGTTTTTGTTTTAATTTGTACTGTCTTTAACTGTAGCTGGGAATTATAGGGAAAGGGTCCTCTAATTTCTATCTTCCAGTAGAGTATATATAAAATTGATGTCAATTCTTCTTTAAATATTCAGAATTCTTGGACTGCCAGTTTCTGGTCCCACATGTAAAGAGTTTGAAACTTACCTCTCCTGTTCTCATAAGGAATAAGCTAAAAAAAACTGAAAAACAACAACTCTTCTTAGAGAATTGAAGTCACAGAGCAAACCATCACCCCCAAAACTGGATAGATAGGTAAATTCAGAGAATCACAAATTATTAGTGCCGGAAACCACTGCTGGAGCCTGCATCAGGTTGGAATGGGTAAAGGGTAATTGACCAATTGTTGGAGACTGAGTGTAAGGATATTTTGAGAGATAAAAACTGCTGGAGCTGGCCCTTTAGTGGAGATCCAGTACACTCATGAGTTTTACTTCTAGGAACCCCACTTGTTTCTGTGAAGTTTGAAGAAATATCCCTTCGGGCTTCTTGCAGGTAAATGGGGCAAATAACCATTTTGTTCTTTACTCTTTAGATAAGGTCCACTATTTTAACAACTTGTGTTTTGCCAGAGCCTAACCCACATGGGGGAAGGGAAATACACACCTCCAACCTCCTGTAGCCTTTGATGTGGGGAAGGGAAACAATGCGGCTCCAGCAGCCTCTACTCTTCCTGTCTCACATAAAGGGTGGAAAAAAGCTGGGAAGCACTAGTGAAGGTCACAGCTCAGGATCTCACACTCACCAAATGACTGAAAACTAATCATAGAACTATAGAATGATTCCCTTCCCCCACATCTTAAAAGCACATCAATAGACCTCTTGAATAATAGGGAAATACAACTATAAAGAACTGGAAGGCTCAGATCTATTAAGGGTCTCTAGAAAATCCCAAAGACAAAAGGGAAGACAAAAATAAAAAACACACTAGAGAAAATTTTAGCCTCTAATAGCCTCTGATAACTAGAGCTGCAGCAAACAGTAAATACAGCCTAATTTCTAGCCAGGTAAATATAAAACCTCACACTAAAAGTCTTTTTTTACCACAGTTTCATTTCCCCATACATCAGGTCCACGCTCAACAAAATATGCAAGATATTCTAAAAGGCACAAAGTATAGTCAGAAAAGACAGAGCAAACACCAGTACCAGACTCAGAAATGGCAGAGTTTTTGTTATCAAACTAAGAATTTAAAATAACTATGAATACTGTGATAAGGACTAGTGGAAAAATTAGGCAACATTAAAGAAAAGAAGAGTAATTTAAAGCACAAAAATTGAAATTTTAAGAAAGCTTTAAAAGAAAATGCTAGAAATCAAACACTGTGTAACAAAAATGAAGAATGCCTTTGATGGGCTCATAAGTAGATTGGACATGGCTGAGTAAAGACTCAGTGTGCTTGAAGATATTCCAAAAGAAAAGCAAAGATTAAAAAGGACTGATAAGCAATGGAACAGAATATTCAAGAACCGTGGGACAATAACAAAAGGTGTAACACGCACATAATGGGAATAACAAAAGGAGAAAAAAAAGAGAAACAGGAAAAATATTTGAAATAAAGATGACTGAGAATTTTCAAAAATTATGATAGATACTAAACATCAGATCCAGGAAGCTTAAAGAGGACCAAGCAGGGTTGAACGTGAAGATAAAATCTAAACAAGAGTCCAGAGAAAATATAGTACTGACACTTTTAGCATTCCTACCTAACGCTGGCTCCAGGAGCAGTTTCTGTTCTGATGAGGTATGGTTTTCTGTATGTATCTCCTCAGTTTTGGGGGGCACTTGGTCCTGTGACTTCAGTTCTCTGATGGGTCTAACAAGAGTTGATTTTCAGTTTTTTAGCTTTTTTATTATTGCGATGAAGGGAGTGACATATTCCAACATGTTACATGCCGGAATAGAAATTAGATGTCCAAGGATTCTACTAAATATTTTACATATACTCTGCCCAAAAATAGAAGATAGGGGAACACTTCTTTCTCAGTTTTCCAGGACTGCTATGACAAGTACCTCACAAAGGGTTTACTTAAACAACAAGAACATTGTCTCATGGTTTTGGAGGCTAGAAATCAGTGATGCTAATTTCATATATGGCCAATTTCTTAGCTAGGTTATGGTGTCTAGTTGTTTGGTCAAGCAAGCACTGGCCAGATTGTTACTCTGGGGGCATTTCATCAATTCAAATCAATAGTCAGTGGATGTATCTGTGGCTGATTACATCTACAATCAACGAAGAAATTGCCTTCAGTAACCAGAGAAGTCTTACCCAATCAGTTGAAGTCCTTAAAAGGAAAATTGATTATTTCAGCAGTTGGAAAGAAGAATTTCTATCTCTCCTTCAGCCTACCAGCTTCTCCTGGGGAACTCATCATCACCTTCACCAGAAATCTCAACTTGCAGTTTCTCTGGAGAAGTTCACATCACCATTGAGTTTCAAATTTACAGCCTGCCTTTTGGAATTGGGAGTTAGCAATCCCCACAGTTGTGTTAGCCATTTCCTCTAATAAATCTTTTAATATTTACATATGTGTGTATGTATACATATATACCCTGCCAGTTATGCTTCTCTGGAGAACCTTGACAATACAAATTCTAACATCAAATTATTGTAAGAGCTTTCTTTCTCCCAGAATCTGTAGCATTCTGGCATCCTCCATCACATGTGTCTTATCCTCTGATTTCTGCTGACTTCTGCCTTTTACTGACTTCTGGTTTTCACTGGCTGACTACTGACTGACTGCATCCAAATTTCCTTGGCTTATAATGACTCTAGACATATGGATTAAAGCAGCCCTCATTCACTTTTGCCGTACCTTAACTAGTAACATACTCAAAGACCCGTTTTCCAAATATGTTCACATTCACAGGAATGTGGATAAGAATTGAATATGTTTTTTATAGGGGGACATGATTCAACCTCCAACAGTCTGTCCTATGGATGCCAAAAAGACATATTCTGCCCACATGCAAAATATATTCAACCAATTATTATTGCAGTAATGGAAGACCTTGTAACATTGAGATAAAGATAGTGATTACTGGAGGTTCTGAGGGAAGGAGGAGGGAATAATAGGTGGAACATGGAGAATTTTTAGGGCATTGGAATTAAGTGTAAGCCACAATGTAAACTATAGACCCTGGTTAGTAGCAATACTTCAGTATTTATTCATCAATTGTAACAAATGTACTACACTATTGTAAGATGTTATTAATAGGGAAAGATGTGGGAGGGGGAGAGATAGTATATATGGGAATCCCTTATATTTTTATGTAACTTTTCTGTACTATAAAACCTCTTTCAAAATAAAGTTTATTATGTGAAAAAAATACATAAACATAAGCCCAATATCACAAAAGCACTAAGCCATTTAGGTAACAACTTTTAAGCCCAATGTCTCATCAAAATCAGTTATGGGTATGGTCAATCCTGGGGCAAAATCCCTTTCAGTTTGTGGACCCTTGAAACATAGAAAACAAGTTATCTGCTTCCAAAATACAATGGTGGGACAGTCATCAGATAGACCTTTCCTTTCAGGTAGGGAGAAATTGGAAGGACAAAAAAGCTCTTGAGTCCCAAACAAATCCAAAACCCAGCAGGATAAAGCCATTAGCTTCCAAGTTCTAAGAGCCATTTGTGGTCTTCAAGAATGGCAGACCTTTTCCAAGCTCTAGTATAGTGACCATGCTCTCCCCAACCACTGGGATATGGGCCTCACCCATTCTGAGCACCAGGGCAGTGGCCACATGCCAAGGTGGAATGCCAACTCTACCCAAAGGCCAGCCTCCCTGCAAATTCTGGAGTGGAAGACCTATACCTTCCCAATCAATGGGACAGAAAAACTGTCCCCTTTAAACATCACGGTGTGACCACCCTTTCCTAATGTTGAAATGGATTTCTAAATGCCAGGGAAGAAGACCCACCTTATTCAAAGGCTGAACTGGTGGTCCTACCCAAGCCAAAGTTCAAGGCAGACGTTCCTCTCTCTTGGCCCAAGGAAATTTCTTCTGCCCAGATCTCTGGCCTTGAAATAATTCTTCCTCATTTTGTTCCATCTCTGACTCAGTCCAGGCTAGCAGTGCTTCTGCTCATTCAAAATTTCAAAACTTTTCTGGCTTCTCATGATATTCATGGCATTCAAACAAAAGGATCTTCCAACAATCCTTCCTGGATAATTGTGTCTCTAATCCTGACTTCCTCTGAGATAGTTGGTTGTATATCTCTAATCTCCTGCGCAAACAGCTATTCAGCAATATTCTCTTTAACTAAAGGTTGTTCAGCAGCTACATCCTGGTGCAAAGCCCTGTTCTCTGGGAACTGACCACCTGGGAGCTCAGGGAAGGCTCTATCAGAACGTGCTTCTGGTTCTTAGAGCACAACATGTGGATAGGTTGAGAATTTTCCAAGTCATCAAGTTCTGGATTTTTTTCACTTAACAGCTCAGTCATCACTTTATCCTTTTCCTCTCATATTTTACTATAAGCAGTAAGTAGAAGCCAGGCTGTGCCTTATAAATTTTGCTTGGAAATCTCAACTAAATATCTAAGTTCATTACTTACAAGTTCCACTTTCAATCCAACACTAGAACATAATCAGCTAAGTTCTCTGCTTTTTTCTAACAAGAATAGCCTTTCTTCCCATCTCCAATAATGCATTCATAATTTCCTTTTAAGGTCTCACTAGAAACAACTTTTGCATACTTATTTCTACCAACATTCTGCTCGTGAATATGTGTGTGTGTGTATTCTCTAAGATAAAAAGTTTTTCTACAGTATTCTTCACTTTTCTCTTTGCCTTTAATGTCCATATTTCTACAGTCTCTTCAAAGCAATCTATGCTTCCTCTCTCAAGTACCTCAAAATTCTTCCAGCTTCTACCCATTTCCCAATTCCAAAGCCACTTCTACACTTAAAGTATTTATAATAGCTAATCCCCTTACCAGTACCAAAAACTGTGTTAGTCTACCAGAGGTGCTTATTATTTGTCATAGCATCCCTGGACAACAGGAATTTAATGTAAAATAGCTTTGGAGGCTACAAGTCCACATCAAAGTGTTGGTAGGGCCTGCTGTCCCCCAGAATTTGTAATATTCTGGCAACCATCTGTTACAAGGCAAACTTTCTCTCCTTGCATCTGTTCCTCTGATTTCTGCTGGCTTTTGGCTACTACTGACTTCTGGCTCATACTAACTGAATGCATCATAATTTTACTTGGACTCCTGTCATATGGATTAAGGCCTGCCCTAATTCAATTTGGCCATATTTTAACTAATAGTTACATCTTTAAGGCCTATTTACAAATGTATTCACACCAACAGGAGTGCAGATTAAAACTTGAACATGTGTTTTGTGGGGGACATAATTCAGTCTCCAACTACTTCCTAATTAGAATTCTGTATGCAGCAAATTTATTCTCCAAAAATGAAGAAGAAATTTTTAAAATTCTTAGAGAAACAAAAAATAAAGGAATTTATCTCAAGTAGACCTGCCTTTTAGAAAATGTTAAGAGGGTTCTCCAGAAAGAAGAAAAGTCATAAAAGTCAAAAACTTGTATCTATATAAAGGAAGGAAGAACAATTGAAAAGGAATAAATGAAAGTAAAGTAAAATCTTTCATTTTTCTTATTCTTAACTGATATAACAGTTTGTTTAAAACAATAATAGCAATAATTTATTGGATGATTTTGGCTTATGAATAAGTACAATGAATGACAGCAATGTTATAAGGGATGGGAAGGAGGAATTGAGACTACTCTGCAGAAGGCACCTGCCTTACCCATGAAATGATATGGTATTATTCAAAAGTGAACTTATATTAGCTGTAAATGTATATTTCAAACTCTAATGCAACCACTAAAATATGTTTTAAATATATAATTCATATGCTAAGAGCAGAGACAAAATGGAATCATATAAAATACTCAATTAAAACCAGGCAAAAAAGAAACAAAGAGCAAGGACAATAAATAGAAAACAGATATAAATATGGCATATATTAACCCAACTATCAATAATGCTTTTATATTTATTTTAAAAAACAAGAATAAAGGAGAAATGGTCCATATACACCACTTAAAAGGCAAAGACTATTAGAGTGGTCAGGAGAACAAGCCACAACTACATGTTATCTACAAGAAACCCCCTTTAAAAATAAAGACACAAATAGCTTAAAAGTAAAGAGATAGAAAAACACATTCAATCCTAACCCTAATCAAAAGAAAGCTGAAAGCTGTACGTTGATTTCTGACAAAACAGATTTCAGAGCAAGAAAATTGATCAGGTATAGAAGGGATCATTACACAATAATAAAGGGATCAATTCTCCAAAAATACACAACAACCCCGAATGTGAATCTATCTAACAGCAGAACATCAGAATAAATGAGGCAAAAACTGATAGAACTGCAAGGGAAAATAGACAAATCCACTATTATAGGTGGAAACTTAAATACTCTTCTATTCGTAATTAAGATATATAGCAGTGAGAAAATTAGTAAGGGTATAATTGAACTTAGCATCATCAATCAACTGGATGCAATTGATATTTATAGAATACTTCATCCAGCAATAGAACACACATTCTTCTCAAGCTTATATGGAACATCTACCATGATAGACCAAATCCTAGGCCATAAAACACACCTTAACAAATTTAAAAGAATAGAAATTATATAATGTGTGCACTGAGACCA
Organism: Chaetophractus vellerosus; assembly: GCA_004027955.1. NCBI lineage: Eukaryota > Metazoa > Chordata > Mammalia > Cingulata > Chlamyphoridae > Chaetophractus > Chaetophractus vellerosus. Next base: position 1,017 of record PVKH010007355.1, on the reverse strand, counting down.
CAGTGGAAGTAGACTAGAAAAGAATAGCAAAAAGGTAGAAAATCCCATAATACTTGGAGATTAAACAACACATTCCTAAATAGCTCGTGGACAAAAAAGAAGTCTCAAGAATTGTGAATTAAATTTTATTTTATTTTCAATGAAAATAAAAATTATCAAAATTTACAGAGTGCAACAAGAGCAGTGTTTAGAGGGTAATATATAGAATTGAATGCATGTATTAGGGAAGACTTCTATTGATTGAAAAGAAGAAAAATCTAAAGTCAATAATCTTAGGAAACCAGAAAATTAAAAATAAATTAAATATAACTTAAGAAGAAGAAAAGAAATAATAAAACTTCGAGCATATATTAATGAAATTAACAACAGGAAATTAACAGAGAAAATCAATGAGACTTAAAGCTGGTTCTTTGAAAAGAACAATGCAGTTGACAAAACACTATCTAAAATAACCAAGAATAAAGGAGAAAAGACATAAATTACCAATATCAGACATGAACTAATCCCACAGACATTAAAAGGATAGTAAAGGACTACTATGCACACCTCTTGATTATTTAAACTACAATTAAAAGTACCAGTTTTTTGAAAGACAAAATCTACTAAAACTAACACAAGGAGAACCAGATCATCTGAAAAGTCCATATTTATTTAAGAAATGGAATCAACAATTAACCTTCCAAAATACAAAGCACCAAATCAAGTTGGTTTCACTGGTGAATTCCATCAAACATTTAAAAAAGAAACAATACCAATTCTCTGCAACATATTCCAGAAAAGAGAAGCAGAAGAAACACTTCATCACTCATTCTATGAGACCATTACCCTAATACCAAAACCAGACAATGACATTATTGGAAAGGAAATTTACAGATCAATATCTCTCATAAATATAGGTGAAAAATGCAACAATAAAATATTAGCAAATTGAGTCAAACAATTTATCAAACAAACCAGGTTATGGACTATTTTGATGAATGTTAAATGGGCACTTGAAAAAAGATGTATTCTGCTGAT
>PVKH010007354.1:9517-20381 GCA_004027955.1 Chaetophractus vellerosus | reverse complement strand
TGCTCTGCTGCCTGCCGCTTGTCTAGCCTTTTATACTTGAGACCACACCCACCAAGGGGTGGGGCTCAACGTCTCACTGACGTGGCAGTTAACGCCCTACTCATAACTTAATCATGCCCAGATGAACAGATTAGTTTACAAACATAATCTAATCTATATTTTTGGAATTCATAATTAAATCAAACTCAAACCATTACAGCATCCACTTGTGAAATAATATACTATTGTAACAGGAAGAAAGCATGTTATGTTAAAATCTGGTTACAAATTTGTACCAATTGACCCAGTAATAATAAAAGTTTTGCATTAGTGTTGAAAAAATGTCTTAATGGGCATGGGTATTAATGTGGGGCAAGGCCTCTGGTCAGAACTTCAATGGGAAAGTTTCAGACAATAAGAATTATATTATTGTAAGTAATAAAATTGGAGGAATTTTTGGTCTTTTGCTTGTGGGTGGTAACATCAGAAGTACCAAGACTGAAAAATAGTATTGGAGAAGGAAAAGAATAAACTTGAGTAAGATGTGAGCAAGAATAGAGATAGTCAAAGAGAAATTCTGCCAATGGGAATGGTCAGGAAAAACTGGGGCAGTGAAGTCCAACATTAAATTTAATGTTGCCTGTGCTATATTCCACTGTAATTCCCCTCTCTTTTCCTAAATCATTAGGAAATGATGCAGGCTGCTACTCAATAGGGTTGTGTTAGTGAGGCTTTGGGGGACTAAAGGAAGAAGGAAAGTACAGTATATGGTGAGGTGTTGCAGAGGACAGTAGTTCCAGGAGGATACCCGACTAATGTGATGACAAAAAAAATCAACAGGAGCAGGAATTCAGACCAGGAGAATGTAAGCCACAAGGAAGGTATGGACTCCAGTAATTAGCATGGGGAACCTAGCCATTTTTTGGGAAAATTGTGGATGAAAAGTGGGGAGACACAAATATCTGGGTTACACTAGTAAAATCCGATTTTTTTTTCACTAAAGAGGCCTTTTGTTTTTATTTGAAATTAAATCTCGTCATGAATTTAAGCAACATAAATGAAGATAGTGCTCCATAGGTTCTGTGGTTTGTTAGGTTTCTCCTATTTGTTGATTTGTAAATGCAATTCCAGTTTCTTATCAAAATATTTGCAGAGGGGTTAAGAAAATGGGAAGAAATGGAAACAATTTTTAAAGAGCCAAAGAAAAAGCTCTTCATGAAGTTTCTTTATGGAGGTCCTCCAGTTCTTGACCTAATTTCCCGAAACCCTAGGTCTGCATCTGTCTCTTCTTGTGCTCTCCATAAACATTTACTCTAATAATAATATATCACCACCTTTTGAGAAACCCAATCCCAGGGGTCCCACTTTCAGAACCGACTTTTCTTTTAAAAATCATTCCCCTGAGTCTATATCACTTGATTTGGAGTTCTTGAGATGTCTCTAAAGCTTCAGCCAGAAAATCACCAGAGTTGCAGGAAGTCCTGCAAAATAGTTGGGGGGGCAGTGGCTTTGGGGCTCCGGATTTGGAACGGATTTGCATCCTCCATGTTGGTTCTTCTGAGTGATATTTTTGCTAGTTTGAAGAGCAAGTATCCTTGTTTCTTTTACTGTCAAACTGGTTTTATCATGTATGTATAGCATACATACATCTATATCCTGAGAATAAAAATTAATTCTGGAAGAATATGTGGTCTAAAACTATATTGAGGAGAGGAAAAGAGGACTTTTTAATTCCCCCACTTAGCATGAGGCCACCACCAGCCCCTGTGAGTCTGCAAGTCATTCTATTTAGGCTGAACTAAGTTCTAATCAGAGCACTAAACATGGAGCCATAGTGGAGTTGCCCTGATTTCCAGAAAAGAGATTTTAAGTGCCTACTCTAGTAAGGACTCAATTAAATCTTAGCCAAAAGACCTTTGCTCCTACAGTCTCCATCTTGGGAAAGAGAAAGAAAAAGTCTTATTCTCTGTGATTGATTTTTATGAGTTTGTTCCTGTTATAACTATTAAGCTTGTTCTTTAAATTATTGCCTAAAATAAAAGTGTTGTCGTTTGGCTTTACTTTAGTGGGAAGAAATTAACCTTCATTAAGTGCCTAGTGAATATCAGGTACTTGGTACACATTATCAATTTAATCCTTACCACACTACCAGTTTAATCCTTACTGCAACCCTGTGAGGTAAATATTATGTTCCCTATTAACAAAGAGGCAACATAGTTAACCCTGTTTGATGCCATTCAGTTATTAACTAAGAGAGTAGGCCTGTTTGACTACAAAGTTCATGGTTTTTAATTTTCCAATCAAACTGTTGCTTTTGAAAGTTTTAATATGTTTGGTATAATTTGGGCTCTGTCATTTTCTTCTCCTGCTATTATCTGTAAGTAGAATTCTGACCTCCAGAGTATTGCTTAATTTACTGTTTTTTTAGGTACCGGGGCCAGGGATTGAACCCTGGACCAGGACCAGGACCTCCTATGTAGGAAGCCCCGTGTTCAACCACTGAGCCACATAGCCTCCCCTGAGGTTGTTTTTTTTTTTTCTCCATTTGTTTGCTTGTTTTTTTTTTTTAGGAGGTACTGGGGACTGAACCTGAGACCTCCCATGTGGGAAGCAGTTGCTCAACTGTTTGAGCCACATCTCCTCCCTCAATTTACTTTTTTTTGTTAAGTTAATAATTACTATACAGAATTACTCCTTTACGTCTTAAAATACAGGAAAAAAGACCATTTTTTTTCATCTTTAGATAAGTGTAAGATAATTTAAGGTAATGCATAATTATTTTAACATTGGGATACCAGGCAATTATGAATTCCTTATTCTTCTTTCAGCTTAAATATCACCTCTACAAGATAGTCTTCCCCAAATCTCTCAAATCACATCAGGGCTCCTTGTGCTAAAATGTTCGAAACTCCCTATACTTTTTCTTCATAGTACTTTTAACTTTCACTTTCAAATATGGTGTTGCTCAGTTGTGTCTCTGTTTCACTTAGTGTTTTATCTGGGAGAAATACGCTGTGCATGCTTTAAATGGGTTTACAATAATTGTTTAGCATTAGCTTACAGTGTAAGCTCTAACTATATCACTGGTTACAGCAGGGAAACATTCACAGAATAAACCTGAGCTACCCGAAGTTGGGTCAACATAGTGGGTTTTCCTCAGGAGAAAATGAAGTTTGGAGGCTTGAAGAGGTCACTGAAAGAGACACTGAGTTACTAAACATTACATATATTTTAAGGTATATTATCAAAATACAAAATGAGTAATTATAGCTCAAACACCTTTGCATCCCTGCTAATGTTTTTTAAAATTTTGTTATATTTTTAAGGAAGATTTAGATTACATAAATGTTACATTGAAAATATAGGGGGTTTCCATATACTCACTCCCCTACTTTTCCCCATTATCAACATCCTTCATTAGTGTGCTACATTTGTTACAATTGATGAACACATATTGAAGTGTCACTACTAACTATGGTCTATTGTTTACATTATGGTTTACACTTTTAACCGAACAATTTTATAGGTTTTGACAAAATATATAATGGCCTGTACCCATCATTGTAATGTCATGCAGAACAATTCCAATGTCCCCAAAATGCCCCATGTTACATCTATTCTTCCTTCTCCCTCCCCTCAGAGAACTTCTGGTGACCACTGCTTTTGTATCAGTGTTATAAGTTCTTCCATTACTAGAATAATAATGTCTACTTTAGTCCATAGTTGCATTCCCCCCTTACGTTTGTTCATTCCTCATTCTTAAGGGTTTTGGGACTGTGATGCCCACTCTGCTTCTGATTGAGAGGGAGCTTAGATCCTATGGGACAGATGGTGCATCCTGCTAATGTTAGAAGCAAAGCAAACTTGTCAAACAAAATAAACTTAAAAATCAGAAAACATACCCCCAAAGATAAGTAATGCCATATTCTCTTAAAGGCTCAAAATGAAAAAAAGTATTATATTTAGGCCTATTATACATACATTGCTTTATCAACAGGTCAGCTGAGTATTTAAAGCCTACCTTCCAATCTAAAACCTTTTTATTCTTGCCCATAGCAGCTGTGTTGAAGGACCTTTATATAGATAGTCAAATGTGTCAAGGAGGAATGACACCAGAGATGCATGAAAGGAAACTTTATTAATATTCACAGGTCCCAGACCATAGGGTGCAGCAGGCCTGGCAGGGCCACCAGGGGAAACACTTTAGGAGTGGCGGGGAGCAAAAGGTTATAGAGGACCTGGGCAATATGCCTTTTTAATGTTCTACAGATGGAACTGTAGCTAGGGTACAACCAAGGGTGGGGCCTGGGGTTTGTATTTGGCTATCACAGGTGTGTGAACCCAAGTAGGACGCAGGGAGGAGAGGCAGAAGCTGTTTATCCTGTTTATCCTGTAGAAGCAGGTGTCAGGGATGGTCACTGTGGGGCCTAACGACAGGGCAATACAACAATGCAAAATTTCCTTATGTTCTGGGTGCAGCAGGCATGGTATTTCAGGGAGTCAGTACCAGGGCTTCAGACTTCCTTCCCTGAGACCGTCAGGACTTCTTTCCCTGTGTCCATCTACACTGGCCTGCCTCCGACATGGACCAGAACTCAGAGCACCATCAAGCCGGGCGCAGAAACGCCCGCACTTGCTCGGACAAGACCCAGAAGCCAGATGCACCCCTAGGCTCGCCAGATGTCACACACAAATTCCTTATGTTATTAATGAGAGGATGAGAGATGCTCAAACAGCATGATGGTATGAAAAATTCCCATTTTATTTTAATTCACTACAGCAACCGATTATCTTCTTTAAAACATATTTATCATAACTTTTAAGTATGTATTTGTTTACATGTTTAATGTCTGACTTAGGAGACTGTAAGATCCATGAATGTAAAGGACCACATCTGTTCTGTTCACTCTCATTTTCACGGTGCCTACCAACAATGCCTGGCAAACAGTAATTATACAAAGATTATTTGTTTATTGACTATTAATGACCAGGGTCAGCAGCATTTGCACACAGAGCCATCTTTATTTTTATTTTTATTTTTTTTAAAGATTTATTTATTATTTATTACATATGCCCCCCCCTTTCTGCTTGCTCTCGCTGTGTGTCCATTCTTCTGTGTTTTTCTATGTCTGCTTCTTGTCTCCCCCCCGTCCCCGCGGCGACGCGCCGAGTCGGCCCTCCACGGCGGTGGTTCGTTCCGTTCGAGGGTGGCTCCATTCCGTTCCCATGGGCGGCTCCGCTCCATGTTTTGCGGGCAGCAGTCCTCCATGTTTTTTGCGGTCTGCTCGGCTTCCGCAGTTCGCAGGCGGCAGCTCCGCTTTTCACGGGTGACTTTGCCATGCCCGTGGGGGCTCCGCCCTGCCCGTGGTGGGTTTTTGCCTTCCCCACGGCGGCTCTGCCCCGCCCACAGTGGCTTGCCTTTTTCAAGGCCGTCTGCCCGCTCGGAGAGGTCCCCGGGAACCGAACCCGGGGCCTCCCATGTGGTACACCGGCGAGCTCTTTATCCACTGAGCTATCTAGCCGGGCCATACAGAGCCATCTTTAAATGATGAAAGGTCAAATTTGGCCTATGTAGCGTGAGAGTTGATATTGTTAAAAATATCTTTTTTTTTTGTTAATTCTTTCTTGTAGAAAATCTCTAATCTTAGATTTTGTGTATTGTTACTCTGTATTTTGTAGGTCCATGGCTGAATCTAGGTTTGATTGGAGTTTGTGAGACTGCCAGAAAGCTCCCACATAGTGAGTCCCTGCTTCAAGAGAAGCAGTTGGAGCAATGTCTACCAGACTGCTGAAGACAATCGTTCCTGAAAGCAGATCATACTTAGGGAGAGGTGATTCAGTAACGGGGAAGAGGAATTTCAACTTGGTTTGGAAAACACTATGAGGTACCTCAAGAATTGTAGATATTAGTTAAGAAAAGCATGTTGTTAGAGAGTCTTTTTTTTTTTTGCCATTTTAAAAAATTTATTTATTTATTTATTTTATATATATATATATATATATATATATATATATATATATATGTTTAGGATACATTGATTACATAAGTGTTACACAGAAATTTTAGGAGTACCTGTATGCCACACCTCCCACACCTCCCACAACCTCCCACATATATCCTTCATCAGTGTGGCACAATGCCTATAATAGATATACACATTTTGGGGCTTTGCCATCAAGCATGGGCCACAGTTCAGACTATAGACCACCCTATCTCCCATACAGTTCTGCATGATACATGATGATATAAAATAACCTATATCCTCCATTGCAACATCACCCAGGACAATTCCCAAGTCCCCAAAAAAGCCCCCATATTACAATTGCCCTTCCCTCTTCCTGCCCCCAAAGCATCCAGTGGACCCTGGCTCCACATAATTTTGTAATTTCTTCCATTGCCTGAATCACAAGTCTGTAACAGGACACCAACAAGTCCATTCTAGTCCATAGTTCTTCCCCCAATCCCGAGGAGTCTGCGATGGTGATGTCCCCTCCACCACCAAGTGGGGGGGGGGCTTATATCCTGTGGATACGATGGAAGAATTGTCCTGCCTGCAGCTGCAGGTTCTCTCCATTCCCCAGGATAGCCATCGTCCATCATCATCTCTCCACTAGGTGTCCTGGGTGAGTCCATTGAGTTGTAGAGTAGGAGTTGCAGGTCCACAGAGCCTCTGGACCCAGTTGGCACATGGACTACCCATAGGCTCCAGTCTCTGGAAGTACACCTAAAACTCTAGCATCAAATATAGGTTTGAATAGAAGAGACCAATGGACCATGAGCAGTGAAGACATATTTCGGTCAGTCTCTGTCACTCTCAGGAGCAAGGATTCCAAATTAGGGCCCACTGGTAAGGCACCAAACTCTGGGGCTATCTGCTCTGATATAGGACCTGGATATCTCCAAAGCCCTCAGAAGGCCCTCTGTTTGGGGTGATATCCATATTGGAGGCCTAGGAGGTCCTACTGGGATGTGCATAAGTGTTACCTCTGGGTTGACCTCCCAAATCACTTTGAAGTCTCTTAGCCCTATGAACTCATTTGTCTTTACCATTTCCCCCTTTTATTCGGAGTCTTTTTCCAGTTGTTCTGCCTATTGGCATTTGTTAGTAATCCCTCACTGCCAGGGAGGCTCATCCCTGGGAGTTATGTCCCACGCTGGAAGAAAGGTAATGCATTCATATGCTGAGTTTGGCTAAGAGAGAGGCCACATTTGAGCAACAAGGAGGTTCTCCAGAGGCAACTCTTAGGCACCCCTTAACACTTGGCTATTTCAATTTCAACAGCAATGACTCATAAGGCTAGTCATCAATAACAAGGGCCCATCAATGGATCATCCTCCTTTGCCAGACACTGCCCCTGCACTTGGGGGGATGTTGCTACTCTTCTGGAAAATATGGCATAGCTCTCCAAGATGGGAATTCAGTGTTCTCCCATTTATTGAGTAATTCTTCACCCCGTGACCATGCCCCGTGAGCATTTGAACAATTATGTATGCCTTTTATGTATGTTCAGGTGGACTTCCTCCCATGCACCCCCAACCTTGACACCCCCTGCCAATGATCCTCTCCCATCCCCATTGTGACCCTTCTGTGATCCATAGCCTCTTCACAGGTGAAGCCATAACAATAGCCAATTGCAATGAATAGGAAAATGAATAATAATGATATTTAAATGTAAGAGTTAAAATATAGGAGAAATTAAAAAATAAAGAATGATTTTTTAAAATTTAAAAAAAATAGAAAAAAGAAAACAAGATATTGTTAAAGGATTGGGTTATTCAAAAAATGTGAAAATAATAATATATATATGTATAAAATTTTTTTTTTCCAATTTTGCCTTGTTGGTGTAATATCTGGTGTCCATTCTGTTTCGTGGCACCTTTCTCTTCTTACTGTCAAGCATCCCACCTTTTTTCATTTAATTTTCAAAGAAGTTTTAGGTCACAGCAGAGTCACACACAGAATACTAGACAATTTCATATACTCAACCTCCTCCTCCATTCCCCCCCCATACCAAAACCTTTTTGTATGTGGATGGCAGCACTAACATAACTGACAGATAGTGAAACATAGTTTCCCATATTGTCATTGGTCCACATCAAGGTCCACATTTTAGATCGTACACTTTTATAAATTTTGATGACTATCACCCTGTCCCGTGTTCACCATCGCAAGGCAATGGAAAACACTTCCACGGGCCACCAAACGCCCCTCATTGGATCCACCCCGTCCCTCCCCACCACCCCAGGGCCCACAATGCCTCACTGGCTCAACTCCCCGGATGACAGGATTCACCGATTCACGCCACAGAGTGTCCTGGCTCACTGGTTCATCCCCCACCGGGAACCATCCCTGCTCCCAAGAGTCGCCCCCCTGTTTATTTCTGAGTGAATCAGACCTCCAAAAATAGGGAGCCCATCTCCCTCTCCCCCACCATGCAGGGTCTCCGTAGAGAGTCTTAAAGACCTAATTTTTTAGTTTTATTTTAAAAATTATGCAAATAGCACACATTTGTTTTAGATGTAACTTAGAGTGGTTTCAATCCATTTTTTCACCAGGTAAGTGACCACTATGATTATCTTTTGATAAATGCCAGCAGGTCTTTATGTTATGATTATCTTTTGATAAATGCCAGCAGGTCTTTATGTTCTTCAAATCTTCCCTTCCTGCTATCTGATATCTGGTCTATGTCTAGCACCCTAGCTATCAGAATACCATAAAAAAAATCTGGGATACTAGAAAGGGCATACTTTTAAGTACAAAAACAAAGGTCCCTAATTTTTTAGGTTATCAGAGTGCTCATGACAAACAATAACTGAATACTTGAAGATGTCAAGTAGCTTTTTGGAAGATTTCCCACCATGGAATTATGTGGAGCCTTGTTCTACCACTTGTCACGGGCAATTTGACTTACCCTCCTCAGGTTGAGCCCTTTCCTCTTTGGCCAACTGCCTGGACAGAGATGCTATTGCTTCCCGCTCCTGGGGTCAGGCCAATGGAAACCGTGTATCTAGTTATTATCCCTTTCAGGATGCTCTCTGAGCTCTCCAGGTCATGGCAGTTCCTGTACGTTCCATTCAATTTGCAGCAAGACTGGTTTAAGACAATGCTTCTCAAGCAATCTGTGGTAGATGATGAGTTTTGTTTTGTTTGTGATTGCCAACCCATCATGGACAGATACTTTTTGTAAAATATATTAAAAATCAATTGCTAGAAACAAATGAAATGATAAAGAGACAGACATACAAAATACATGCCCCCAAGTTTTATTATTACATTCAACAGCCATAAAATTACTCTGTGAATGTGCTTCAAAACTTTCTAAATGCTTACTCATAGTTTTGGTACTTGCTTCATTCTGGACTGGTAACATGGTGTTCTTAAACTGTCACTGGCCCACTGTACACACTTTGAATAGCTGGGTAAGGCTTTTGCTCTAGGACCCTTGCTATGTGTTTTTGGAAAGTGTTTTGTACTTGGAAAGATTACCTGTGTTTTTACTGTGTGTAAGTAGTGTAAGTGCATGTGTGTGTGTGTATTGTGTGTATATATAAAGATGCTTATATTCTCTTCCCCCTACCTTACCTTCTCTTTCTAAAGTGAGTGCTTCTATTTAAGCCGAATCTCTAGCAGCAATGTTGTCAGTCCAGCACTGCTTCTGCAGTGTACTTCGGAAACTCCAAGTGTCTCTCACATGCTGAATTGCTAGTTGCTTATGTCTGAACATCGCCCCTATTTTTTAACGCAAAGGAGTGTGACTAGAATGTCCCTGGCAATATAATTTGTACAAGGATTACAATGCCTAACACATGGTGGACACCGTTGTTGATGTCTGTCCTGCTCAATATACTCCTTCAGTATGCCAATTATTAAACTATTGTCTCAGCTTCAAACTCCCTTCTATGCTCTTCTTTGTAATGCTGGGACTCTAAACTGCAATTCTGTTTTGCCAGCTGGCTCCATGTTAGTCTTTGCCAAAAGGGAGCACTATGGGGAGAGTGGAAGGCTGGAGAAGGAAGGATTTGCTCTCTCCTGTTTCTGATCTATTTGCTTCTGTTTTCTCCTTGTGCGTGTGCAGTTCCTGTGATTATTATCCAGCATCATTTCTTTACTCCAGTCACAGGAGTTTCTTCCCACAGCAACAGCTGAATCCAGTTTGACGTTTTTCCAATTCTTGCAGAGCAGCCCCTATTACTCCTCCTCAGAGAATCTCCTCAGAGGCCCGAGTTTCAGCCCTGCTGGCACCCTCTCCCGAACTTCTAAGTTTTAATAAATCCAACCTTTTCTCTTTGCTCTCTTAGTCCTAAATTGTAGCACTTGCTGCAATTGCTACCTTTATGGTAATTCAGTGTTCCCTTCTTGCCTTTTCAGTTGCCTAGTTAACAACTTTATTGTTTCTTAATAAATTCTTTATATTACATTCCCTCTGTTCAAATAACTGATATGGTTTCTGTCTCCTTGGTGAATCCTAACTGATATACCTAGCAAAGGACAAAGGCAAAAGACCTTTGACTGGTTAAGTTTGTGTGCTTTTTACCAAATCCAATAATACTTATTTGAACTTAAGCCTGAGCTTAATTTTATGTCACGAGAGGCAACAAGATAGAGCTGAAACTAATTTGGGCATTCCTAAAACTGGGGAAGTCAGGACATTTGTTGAGCTGATGGCTATTTTCACAGATTACACTCCCCCCCCCCACCCCCGGTTTTGTTCTTTTTCCTTTCATCTTATTTATAGCTGCCATTTCACATAATCCATCTCAGGTAAATTTAGCACTCCCTATTATATCTAACTAGGACAATTTGTGTGAATACTAAACTGACTCCATCCCTGTCCTCAATTACTTGGATAAAGGGTGGGATCATGTGGTAGCCAGATTCCAAGA
>PVKH010007353.1:0-20269 GCA_004027955.1 Chaetophractus vellerosus | reverse complement strand
AGAGAATTTCCCAGCTCGTCCTTTGACAGCGAACTTCTCCCAGGAACTCATCGACGACCCTTCATCAGTCTTTCATCAGAGCAAACTCATCGAGGACCCTTCTTCAGCCTTTCATCGGAGCCCCTGGCTTGCAGCCTGCCAGCGGAACCTGGACTTGTGTATCCCCACGGTCACGTGAGAGACTCTTATAAAATCTTATGTTTTTAACAGAGATCTCGTGTTGATTCTGTCCCGAGAGAACCCTGACTAGAACACTTGGTATGTTGGTTATCCATCAGCTCCTCCTTGTTAGTTGTCTTGGGTGACTCCAATGAACTGGAAGGCAGGTTTTGCAACTCTGTTGAGATTCAGGGCCCAGACAGCACATGGACAACCCAAGCATTTAAGTCTCTTGGATGTACACCTACCAACTTTAGTACTAATTATGAGTTCAAATAGAAGGACAGAAGAGCCATGTATAGGAAAATCACACTGAGTCCAACTCTGTCACACTGGAAAGCATAAATTCCAAGTAGGGACCACTGGCAAGGGACCAAACTCTTGGGCTGTTAGCACTGCCTATAGTGTCTGGATGTTTCTAGAGCCCTCAGGTGCCCTGCTATTTGGGGTAGTATCTACTTTGGCTGTCTATGAGATCCTGCTGAGATGTACATAAGTGTTACCTCTGCAATGACCTCCCAACTCACTTTGAAGTTTCTTAGCCATGTTAACTCATTTGTCTTTACCTTTTCCCCCTTTTGGTCAAGATTTTTTTTTTCCAGTTGCATTGCTTGTTGGTCCTTGGTAGCAATCCCTCAGTGGCAGGGAGGCTTATCCCCGGGAGTCATGTCCCACACTGTGGGGAAGTTACTGTGTTTATATACTGAGTTTGGCTTAGAGAGAGGCCACATTTGAGCAACAAGGAGGCTCCCAATAGGTAACTCTTAGGCACCGTACAACACTAGGCTAAGTTTCAATTTCAAGCACAAAGGTTCATAAGCATAGTCATCAATATCAAGGGTCCATCAATGGACCATCCTTCTCACTAGTCATTGCCCTGTACTTGGGGGATTGTTGCTGTTCCATTAGAGAATGTGGCGGAGCTCCCCAGGATGGGAATTTGATATTCTTTGGGTTATTGTTTAAATCTCCAACAAATGTGACAGTGCCCCATGAACATTTGAACATATTTATATGCCTTATATGTATGCCCAGGTAAGCTTCCTCCCATGTATCCCCCATCACTGACATCATACACCAATGGTCCTCTCCTGCCACAGTTGTAATCCTTCTGTGATCCAAAACATCTTAAAAAATGAAGCCAATAAAATAGCCAAACACAATTAATAAGAAAAGGAAATAATAATGATAGTTTTAAGCATAAGAACTAAAACACAGAAAAAAACTTAAAACTTAAGAATAAAATAAAATAATTGCAATATTAAAAAAATGAAAAATATTTTTAAAAGTTTTTTTGACATTTTGCCTTTCATCACTGTAAGATCTGTTGTCTTGTATGTACAGTGACATTTTCTTCCATTTATTCCCTGTGTCTTACATTTTTTCATTTTGTCTTCAAAGAAGTTTTAGGTCACATTAAAGTCACATACAGAATACAGGGGACTCTCATTTACCCAACATCCTCCCCCTTTTCCCCTTTCCCATATTAATAACCTTTTTATATGTGGATGATACATTTGTTACAACTGATGTATAAATATTGAAACATAGCTACTAACCATGTTCAATGGTTTATATTATTGATTACATTTTGGACCATATACTTTTATAAATTTTTTGTGAAATTTAACATGGCCTATTTCCATCATTGCAAAATCATTCAGAATACTTCCATTGCCCCCAAAATATCCCCATTCCATCTATTCTATTTCTCCCTCCGCCTCCCCTCGGGACCCATGGCAACCATCTGGCTTCACTCCTGGAAGGACAATACTCATAATTACTTGCAACAACACTGAGGGCTTGACAAGCTGGTCTGTCCTCCTCTATTAGGCACTGCCCATGCTTTCAAGAGACTCCTTCTCCTGTTTGAGAACATAGTAGGCCTCCCCAGGATGGGAGTCCAACTCCTCCCTGCTTATTATGTGGGTCTCCACCCACTGATATATCACACTGACAAAATGATCACTTGCACACTCCCTAGAAGCTTGCCCTAGATGCACCCTGTCCCGAATGCCACCCCATCCAACACCCTAAACCAGTAACACTTCCTTGTCATTTTGCCAAAAGAGCTTTCCCAACATTGTAATTTCAATCACTTTCTCACCAATACCCAGTGTTCACTAGCTCCCTACCCACAATCCTCCCCCCAGTTTCATGGGCCATCCAACTCACCCTTCCCACCCTAACCCCCTGTCAAACCTGCACTTCCCTACCCAATATTATCACTATACCCCTGTCATATCCCTTCACTGCACAACTACACTCTTGCTCCTTATCATAGATTTCACCTGTAGGGGCGTTGGCTCACAACCTTCTTCTCCCTTTCTATTTCCTGTAAAGCTATCTTCCAGACTCTAGCTCTGCGAGTCTGCTCAATTTGCTTAATTCATATCGGTGAGGTCATATAATATTTGTCCTTCAGTGCCTGGCTTCCTTCACTCAACATAAGGTCCTCAAGATTCATCCATGTTATCCTGTGCGTTAGCACTGTATTCCTTCTTACAGCTGAGTAATATTCAATTGTATGTATGTACCACATTTTGTTTATCCATTCATCTGTTGATGGGCATTTGGGTTGATTCCAACTTTTGGCAATAGTGAACAATGCCGCTATGAATGAACATTGGTGTGCATATATATGTTCGTGTCCTTGCCTTCAATTCTTCTGGGAATATACCCAGTAGTGCAACTGCTGGACCATATGGCAGATCTATAGTTAGTTTTTTGAGGAACCCCCAAACAGTCCTCCACAATGGTTGCACCATTCTACATTCCCACCAACAGTGGATGAGGGTTCCTGTTCTTCCACATCCTCTCCAACACTTGCAGTCCTCTTTTTTTTAAATAGCCACCAGTCTAATGGGTGTAAGATGATATCTTGTAGTTTTGATCTGCATTTCCCTAATAATAGCTAGTGATGTTGAGCATCTTTTCATGTGCTTTTTAGCCGTTTGTATTTCTTCTTTGGAGAAGTGTCTGGTCAGATCACTTGACCATTTTTTTAATGGGTCATTTGTCTTTTTATTTTCAAGGTGTAGGATTTCTTTATATATGCTGGATATTAAGCTTCTATCAGATATATGATTACCAAATATTTTCTCCCATTGGGTAGGCTGCCTTTTCACTTTCTTGACAAACTCCTTTGAGGTGAAAAAGTTTTTAATTTTGAGGAGGTCTCATTTATCTATTTTTTCTTTCACTGTTTGTGCTTTGGGTATGAAATTCATGAAACCATTTCCTATTACAAGATCCTGTAGATGTTTCCCTACGTTATCTTCCAAAGCCTTTATGGTCTTGTCTCTTATATTTAGATCTTTGGTCCATTTTGAGTTAATTTTTGTGTAAGGGGTGAGATGGTGTTCCTCTCTCATTCTTTTGGATATGGGTATCCAGTTCTCCAAGCACCATTTTTGAAGAGGCCATTCTCTCCCAGGTGAGTGGACTTGGTGGCCTTGTCGAATATCAGATGACCGTATATGCAAGGATCTGTATCAGAACTCTCAATTCAGTTCCATTGGTAAGTATGTCTATCCTTGTGCCAATACCATGCAGTTTTGACCACTGTAGCTTTGTAGTTTGTTTTAAAGCCAGGTAGTATGATTCCTCCGATTTCATTTTTCTTTTTCAGTATGTCTTTAGCTAATTGGGACCTCTTGCCCTTCCAAATAAATTTCATAGTTAGTTTTTCCAATTCAGTAAAAAATGCTGTGGTGATTTTTATTGGGATTGTATTAAATCTGTAGATCAGTTAGGGTAGGATAGACATCTTGATGATGTTTAGTCTTCCTATCCATGAAGAGGGAATATTCTTCCATTTATTATATTTAAGTCTTCTTTGATTTCCTTTAACAGTGTTTTGTAGTTTTCTGCATATTGGTCATTTACATCTTTAGTTAAATTTTTTCCTAGGTATTTGATTCTATTAGTTGCTTTTGTAAATGGGATTTTGATTTCCTCCTCAGGTTGCTCATTATTGTTGTACAGAAATGCTACCAATTTTTGCACATTGATCTTATAACCTGCAACTTTACTGAACTCATTTATAAGCTCTAGAAGCTTTGTTGTAGATTTTTTAGGGCTTTCTATGTATAGGATCATGTTGTCTGCAAATAGTGAAATTTTTACTTCTTCCTCTCCAATTTGGATGCCTCTTATATCTTTTTCTTGCCTAACTGCTTGAGCAAGTACTTCTAACACAATGTTAAATAAGAGTGGTGATAGTGGGCCTCCTAGTCTTGTTCCAGATCTTAGAGGGAAAGCTTTTAGGATTTCACCATTGTATATGATGTTAGTTGTGTATGGATACCTCCCCTAGAAATACAATATCCTTAGCACTATAAACTTTAAATTTTTAAATTTGTAATAAAAACAGCCTCTCAGCAGCTGAGAATCATTTCTCCCCTCTTCAGGAGAGTCATCAAATACAAGCTAAAATCCTGTACAAACAAATATTAGGAGATGGATCTTAGAAAGGACCCTGTAACCTCATAATGTGGGGGAGAGGGTATGTTAGCATACTTACTCCAACAGGCCCCTGGTGGCTGCCAGCAAAGAAATTGGAGCTAAACCTTAAGCTGGAAAAATCGCTCATTAAACCCAATACCACAGATGGAGAAGAGCTCCTTCAGCTATTCTCCTCCTCACCTCTCTCAACCACTGTGTTCAGAATAATTTTCACCATCGCGGGCTCTGCTGGACAGATCTGCAAGATTTTGCAGGACGGATTCCTGCCATTGTGGGTTTTTCATATATACCCTTTATCATGTTGAGGAAGTTTCCTTCAAGCCAGATCTTTTGTAGTGTTTTTATCAGGAAAGGGTGCTGTATTTTGTCGAATGCTTTTTCTGCATCTATAGAGATGATCATGTGATTTTTTTCTTTCAATCTGTTTATGTGGTATATAACATTGTTTGATTTTCTTATGTTGAACCATCCTTGCATACCAGCAATGAAACCCACTTGATCATGGTGTATAATTCATTTGATGTGTTGTTGAATATGATTAGCAAGTGTTTTCTTGAGGGTTTTAGCATCTAGGTTCATAGAAAAATTGGTCTGTAACTATCCTTTCTTGTGGTATCTTTGTTTGGCTTTAGTATTAGGGTAATGTTGGCAACATGGAATGAGTTAAGCAATGTTCCTTCTACTTCTATCTTTTGGAAGAGCTTAAACAGAATTGGTGGCACACCTGCTCATGGGGCCTGGTGGCTCACCCATGGACCAGGACTGATGGTTCACCCGCTCACAGGGCCTGGCAGCTCACCCATGGACGGGGCCTGAAAGCTCACCCATTCGCGGGTCCTGATGGCACACCCATGCACAGGGCCTGGTGGCCTACACGCCATCTATATTTTTCTTTTTTTAATTTTTACTGGGAGGTACTGGATGTCGAACCCAGGTCCCTCCATATGTGAGATGGACGCGCAACCACCCAAACCACATATCTGCTATATCTCTTAAGGTTGACCAAAGATACCCAAAGTTACAGTCTTTTCCCATACAGGATGGTCATATAAATAAATCAGGCTTAGTTTATCACCAGCATTCTAAAAACCAGACCTAAGGAGAAAAAGTAGATCTGGGGACACATGCATGGTTTCTAATATAGCAAATGTTTAGCCTACGCTGGTTATCACAAAATCAGGACAGCGAGAATATTCACATAGTTGAGAGGTTTTTGATGACTGATTCTACCTTGTTACTTGTGATTGGTCTGTTGAGTTCATCAATTTCTTCTTTCGTAAATTTAGGCTGCTTATGTGTTTGTATGAATTTGTCCATTTCTTCTAAATTATCCACCTTGTTGGCATATAAGTTTTCAAGGTATCCCCTTATGATACTCTATTTCTGTGGGGTCAGTGGTGATAATCCCTTCCTTGTTTCTTATTTTGTGTATTTGCATCCTTTCTTTTTTTTTCTTTGTTAGTCTACCTAAGGGTTTGTCAATTTTACTGATCTTGAAGAACCAGCTTTTGGTTTTGTTTATTTTTTCTAGTACTTTCTTGTTTTCGATTTCATTTAGTTCTGCTCTAATCTTTGTTATTTCCTTCTTTCTACTTCCTTTAGGGTTAGTTTCTAATTCCTGCAGGTGTGCAATTAGGTCTTTAATTTTATCACTTTCTCCTTTTTTGATATATGCATTTATGGCTATGAATTTCCCTCTCAGTACAGCTTTTGGTGCATCCCATAGGTTTTGATATGTTTTGTTGTCATTTTCATTCATTTCAAGATATAGTTACTGATTTCTTTTGAGATTCCCTCCTTGACCCACTGATTGTCTAAGAGTGTATTGTTTAAATTCCATATCTTTGTGTCTGTTCTGGTTCTCTGGCCCTTATTGATTTCCAGCTTCATTCCATTGTTCAGAGAAATTACTTTGTATAATTTCAATCTTTCTGAATTCACTGATAGTTGTTCTGGGGTCTAGCATGTGATTTATCTTGGAGAATGATCCATGTGCACTTGAGAATTATGTATATCCCACTGTATTTGGGTATAGTGTTCTGTATATGTCTATTAGTTCCAGATCCTCTAATGTATTATTCAAAGTCTTTGTTTCTTTATTGATTTTCTGTTAAGATGTTCTGTCTAATGTTGATAATGGTGTATTAAAATCCCTACGATAATTGTAGAGGAACCTGTTTCTCCTAGTTTTTCCAGTGTTTGCCTCATGTATTTTGAGGCACCCTGGTTGGATGCATAAATGTTTATGATTGTTCTTTCTTCTTGAAAGATTACCCTTTTTGTTAATACATAGTGTCCATCTTTGTCTCTTACAATAGTTTTGCATTTAAACTCTTTTTTGTCTGATATTAGTATAGCTACTGCCACCCTTTTTTGGTTATTGTTTGCTTGTAATATTGTTTTGCAGCCATTCACTTTCAGTCTCCTTGCCTCCCTGGGTCTAAGGTGGGTTTCTTGTAGACAGCATGTAGGTGGGTCATATTTCCTTATCCATTCTGCCAATCTGTGTCTCTTGACTAGTGAGTTTAATCCATTAACATTCAATGTTATTACTGTCATGGAATTATTTACATTAGCCATACTTTCTTTGGGTTTATGTATGCCATATGTTGTTTTTATTTCTCTTGTTGTCTTTTTAGTTGTTCTTACACTCTCCTCCACCTCTCTCCTGTTTTTTCCTTTCGACCTGCAGAATTTCCTTTAGTATTTCTTGAAGGGCAGGTTTATTATTGACATATTGTCCTAATTTCTGTTTATCTGTAAATGTTTTAAACTCTCCCTCATTTTTGAATGCCAGCTTTGCTGGATAGAGAATTCTTGGCTGGAATTTTTTTCTTTTAGCATCTGAACTATGTCGTACCACTGCCTTCTTGCCTCCAGGGTTTCAGATGAGAGATCAGCACTTAATCTTATTGAGTTTCCTTTGTTTGTGATGGTTCTCTTTTCTCTTGCTGTTTTCAGTATTCTCTCTTTGTCTTGGGCATTGGACAATTTAAAAGTATATGTCTTGGAGTAGGCCTGTTGGGATTTATACTGCTTTGGGTATGCTGCATTTTCTGGACATGGACATCCATCTCCCTCAATAGGGTTGGGAAGTTTTCAGCCATTATTTCCTCCAACACTCTTTCTGTCCCCTTTCCCTTCTCTTCTCCCTCTGGGATGCCTATAATGCATATGTTTGTGGGTTTTGTGTTGTTGTTCAAGTCCCTAAGTCCCTGCTGGATTTTGTTCTTTTTATCTATTTCTTCTACTATCTGTTTGATTGCAGATGTACTGTCTTCCATATTGCCAATTTTTTTCTCTGCCAGTTCAAATCTGCTGTTATGTGCTTCCAGTGTATTTTTGATTTCTTGAATTGTGCCATTTATCACCATCATATCCATTATCTTTTAATGTAAGCTTACAATTTCTTCAGTACATTCTCCCAACTTAATATCCTTAGTCTCTTCCTTCACTTCATTGTGATTCATGATATTTGTTTGGACAGCTCTGATTAGTTGTTCCATGTTCTACATCTCCTCTTGGTTTTTAGTTTATTCGTTGGAATGAGCTATGTCTTCATCTTTCTTAGTATGGCTTGTAATTTTTTGTTGGTGTCTAGGCATCTGTTTATCTTGATGGGTTTGTTCAGTTGATTAGCTTCTCTCCCTACTCTATGGTTTTATTTTGTTGTGTTTGAGTGTGGTAATGTTTCACTTCAACACTTCATTCCTCTTATTCTATTTCCTTGCTCTTCTCTATGTGCACTTGAAAAGAATGTTAGGACCAGAGAAATAGGAAGAGATAGGAAGAGCAAAAGAATAATAGTAGTAATAATAGCGAAAGGTAGGACAGGGACCATATAAGACCTAGGAAATTGAATAATTAACCCGAGTAAAAAGTATAGAGGAATAAGATTAGAAAAGTGGAATATAAACCATGAAGCAAGAAACAGAATAGACAAAAGTATAGAATGACTTAAAAGGCTGGAATGATGAGAAGAGAGTAAAAGAAAAAGTAAAAGAGAGAAAGAAAGAAAAAAAGAAGTAAAAAGAGGAAGAAAACAGGAAAAGTAGGAGGGAGAGAGAAATGAGAACAAGAAAAATTGAAGACCAAGCAAAAAGAGGTGGAATCAAAGAACAACAGGGAACAGAAAATATAAAGATGAAGGAGAGAAAAGATATAGGGTAGTTAGAAAAAATTGGTAAACAAACAAACAAACAAAAAAGAAAAGCAGAGAAACAAAGGAAGGGGAAACACAACAACAAGAAAACAAGATAGTAGCTACTCTTCAGAAAAAAGAGGTAGAAGGCAAAAAAAAAAAAAGATAACAAAACAAAGGTAAACACAGAAAACCAGCCTTCTCTCTTAGACCCCTAGGGATCTTCTCAGGCTGCTGCTCTTCACCAATCAGTCACCCTGCAGCCTCTCCTCTGTAGGTTTTCAGCCAGATTTTAGTGAGTAAAATCAGGAAAATAAAAAAGGAAACATTTTTTTAAAATGAGAGATCCAGGGGGCCAGCTGGATAGCCCAGTGGATAGGGCGCTGACATACCACATGGGAGGCCCCGGGTTCGGTTCCCGGGGACCCCTCCTAGCGGGCAGACCACCTTGAGAATGGCAAGCTGCCATGGGTGGGCCAGAGCCACCGTGGGCAGGGCAAAAAGCTGCCATGGACAGGGCAAAAGCCGCCATGGGCAGGGCAGGTCACCTGCGAATGGAGCGCAGCCAGCCGCCCGCGAACTGAGAGCTGGCCGTGAATGGAAGCAGAAGCCGCCCACAAGTGGGGAAAACCGCGCCTGCACAGTGACCAGTCTCGGGCGTGTCGCCGCAGCAGGGTGGGAGGGGAGATATGTAATAAAATAAATAAATCTTTAAAATAAAATAAAATAAAATATAAAATAAAATAAAATAAAATAAAATAAAATAAAATAAAATAAAATAAAATAAAATAAAATAAAATAAAATAAAATGAGAGATCCAAAAAAAGCTAATACAAAGAGCATGTCAAAATGTTCCCTGTCATAAAGTTTCAGCTGGTTGCCTGAAAGCCCTGTATCACTTCTCGGAGAGGAGCTGGGGATTGAACCAAGGACCTTGTATAGGATGGGCAGGAATTCTTCCATTGAGGTAATCTCCTAATCTGGAGAGCCTTTCTGAAAGCTATCTGTCCCTCTTCCTTCAGGCAGGTTTGATTCCTGTTTGTCTGTTATCTCTGCCTCCTTTCTGATGTAATTCCTCTCTTTACCTAGGCTGCTGGGTGTGACAACCTGCCTGAGGAGACCCCCCCCCTCCCCTATCCCTGTCTCTTCAGGGTGCCTTCTGACACGGACTTGGCTGGCTAAAATAAAGGCAAAGAAACCACTCTCCACCCTCCCAGACCCCTCCTCCTTCCAGGGAAGTTGCAGTCACTCCGTTTGGAGGAGGGAGCCTGCAGCTCAACCTAGGCTCTTTGTCCTGAGGGTAGGGTATATGTGCCACTTCCAGCCACCACCTGGGTGAGAAACTCAAGATTTTTCTTAGGTTTCCTTATTTTTCCAGCACTCTCATAGATAACCCAGAGCACCCTCCCACTCTGTATGTATCTAAAGGAGCTGGCAGGGAGGAAGAAGTCTATTCTCCTCTCAGTCAGATACAATTCACCAGGAGTTTTACCCTCACTCAATATCTCAGGGATGGGGGAGGGGGGCCCTTCCCAGAGGCTGGGAGGATCAATAACTCACAGTTTGCTGTTTCAGCCTCTTCTCTGTCCCCAACTCTCCTGGGAGTTGTGGAGCAGTGTCCTGGTCTGCTATACCCCAAAGCAGGTCAACAAGGCAGCCCCTGGCTCCCTCTCAGTTGTTTTAGTGAGAGTTTAGCTTTATCTGTCTACCCCGTTGGCCATGTTCCTACCCCAGCATCTTCTTAATATCCTTTAAGTTGATTCATGATACTTGTTTGGACAACCTTGATTAGTTGTTCCACATTCTGTATCTCCTGTTTTTTTAGTTTGTTCATTAGGCTGGGCCATGTTTTCTTGTTTCTTAGTATGGCTTGTAATTTTTGGTGTCTAGGCATCTGTTTATCTTGATGGGCTTATTCAGAAGGTTAGCTTCTCTTTCCACTCTAGCAGTTCATTTTGTTCTGTTTTATGTTAAGGTTACTTTTTGATATTTGGTTCCACTTATTTTATATCCTTGTAGTTGTCCTTGTTCCCTTGAAAAAATATTAAGACCACAAAAGAGGAAAGAGAGAAGAGAAAAAGAATAATAGTAAAAACAAAAAAAGAACCAAAACAGAGCCAGGAAAATGAATAATTAATAAGAGTGAAAAATCATTTAAAAAATACAAAGGAATAAGAGTTTTTTTTTCCAAAGGTGGAATAAAAAAATAAAACAAAAAAAATAGAATAAAATAAAATAGCAGAAAGATTAGAAGAAAAGAAAGAAATCACCCTGCAACCTGCCCTCCACAGTAAGATACCTGGTTTTAGCCAATAAACTAAAGAATAACAAAATAAAATTTAAAAAGATTGAAAAACCTAAAACAAAACAAAAAAAAATCTCAGTCTATAAGTTCCCTGTCATAAGGTGCTGCCTTGGTGCCTGACAATCCAGTGGATCACTCTCTAGACCCCTTCTCTCAGGAGGTACCCAGAATCAAACCAAAGACCTAGTATACGCAAGGCAGGTGCTCCTACACCCACTCCGCAGGTTAGGTAGGCTTCTCAAAGCTTATCTGGCTCTCCCCACCTCCTTTTCCTCAGGCTTGTTGGGCTTCTAATTGTTTCCCAGCTATCTTTCCTGGCTTCATTCACTCCAGGGCTGGTTAGGCACCTGTCTCTGCCTCAATGACCTAGTTCCTCTCTCTCTCCCAGGCCAGTTGGGTGTGACAGCCTTCCTGATCAAATCCCCTTCCCCTCTTCCTGGGGCTGCTTCAGTGCTGACTGGGGTCTTTTTTCAGATTCAAAGGGTCCTCAGCTGGCCAGACTCACTGAAGAGAAAATATCCTCCACCCTCTGCCAGACCCCTCTTCCTCTCAGGGAAGAGAACCATCTTTCTCCACTCAGCTGGCTGCAGTGAACCAGGGGTTTTACTGAGGCTATTCACTTTGAGGGTAGGGTATGTGTGCTGTTCCCAGCCACAGGGGCAAGTCACTCATGGTTTTTGTTTGGGCTCTTTGTCTCTCTGTCCCTCTAGCTCCTGGATGATATGCAGCACTCTCCTGGTCTGCAGATCCCCAAAGCAACTCCCTCGGATAGCTTTTTGCCCCTACTCTGACATCATCATCCTGGTGTGTCAGTGTACATTTTAATATTTTAAAATGTTAACTCTGAGATTTTTTTCCCCTGAAATAACTGTTTCTTGGTTTTGTAACCAGGTGATGATAAGAGATTTTCTTGAGCTTCAGTTCTCCTCTTTGGAAGGTCTGCTATGGCACATACAGTGTGCAGGGTCCTCCCTTGGGCCTGTGTCTTGTCCTGGGTTGTGCTTGTTCTTTTGGAGTTCCCCTGTTTACAGAAGTTTGAATGCCCCTTCTGTTTCCCAGGAGAAAGACCACCCTTTCTGGTGTTTAAAGCAAGCAAGCCTTTGCCCCAGACTGTGTGTCTTTATATACTCTTTTCATTGTTTCAAGCTGTTTTCCCCTGGAAGGTAAATTCAGGGGGAGGGGGACACCCCATAGACCAGTTTCCCAAGTCAGACTTTCCCAGCTGAAACAGGGCAAGGGGCCCATGAAGGGGGCATAGATGATTCCAAAGTGCCCTGGGGAGGGGATCAGGAAGGGTGCCAAGATCTTCCAAGCTTCCCTAAAGCTGAGCTTTCTTGACCTGCCCAGCAAATGCAGCCCTTCAACTAACCCCCGCAGCCCTGAGGAGGTATCACATCTTTAAGTCTCTTCCACCACCACTTTTCACCAGGACCAGTAGGAGCAATGGACACCCTCAGTGCTGGGCTCCCAGTGATCCAAAGTCACTAATCAAAAACCGTGATCAGTGATTGGCTGTGCCCACCCCTCCTCTTGTGAAGAGCATTTTTATGCCATTTTCTGCCACCAGTGAGCTACTCCGGGGCTGGGTCCAATGGCGGCCTGCTGTGAGAGTGGGGGGTGGGTGCCAGTAACCACCCACGCAGAGAGAGCAATTTACTGGTCTTTACCATAATTTATCAGCCTCTTCCTACTGCTCTTTCCTGGGTGCTATACAGTGTTCTACTGCCCTCTGGGGTTTCAAAATAGTTGTTTCAGACAGTTCCTGCCTAAATAATAGCTATTTTGGTGGAAGGACTGAATCCTAGAGCTTCCTACTCTACCATCTTCCCACAATCCTCCAAATCTTTCTATTTTTAAAAGTAATTTTTTTAAAAATTTATTTTTTATTTATTACATATCCCCCCCCTTCTGCTTGTTCTTGCTGTGTTCATTCTTGCATTCTTTCGTGTCCGCTTGTCCTCTCCCCCTTGTGCGGTGACCCGCCAAGTCAGCTCACCGCGGCACGAGCTTGCACTGCCCGCGGCGGGTTTTGCCCTGCCCACAGCGGCTTGTCTTCTCAAGGCGGTCTGCCCGTGTAAGGAGGCCCTGGGAACCAAACCCGGGGCCTCCTATGTGGTAAACTGGCGCCCTACCAACTGGGCTACAGCCAACCCCCAAAAGTAATTTTTAATTACCAAGATTATACTATCTAATTTGAGCACACTTATTAGCAACAATCTTTTCTCTGAACTTCTTAAAAAAATACAATGTAGTTTTCATACAACATTTTTTGTTTTGTCTCATTTGATCCAATTACACAAAATTAATTAAATAATTTAACTGCACAAGAGGACCAACTAAATCTGCCAGCAAGTCTGAGCCTCGGCTTGCTTCACATCTGATAAAATGCCTTTGCCAAAGCAGCTCACAGAACCAGCAGGGTGTGGGCAGTACACTTCACCGTCAGTGGGAGATGCTGCTGTCAAATTATATGACAAAGAATGTGGATACATAGCCCTATTACAGGGGAGTTAGTAATTTGGGAAAATAATCCATTCTACAACTCACTATAATCTTTTGCTTGAATCATTTTAGGAACTGAGCAGATTGATAAACACAGTAATAATATATCTGCTGAAGCTCAGACTGCACTAATGACCATTGATAACAATTTTTTGTAATATCCACAAACATACTAAGTTTTCTAGTAGAAGGGATCAAGCAGGGTTTGTTTCCCTTCCTATATTAGGCCCAATTCCCATGATGCCATGTCTTTTTTAAGAGTCAAAGAATGGAAATTACAGCTGTAGCCTTCCCAACTGAGAGAAGTGAGGAAAAAAGTGATGATAATCCCAAAGAAAGCCCAGCAAATGCCCAGTTCTTTAAGACAGTCACACTCTGGTCTCAGGCGCAGCATAATCAGTAAAATAGAACCTTTGCACCTCAATGTGTGCTGTAAACTTATTAGGGGTTTCCATTTGAAGATCATGAATTAAACCGTATTAACACAATACTGCCTTAATAAGAACTCTTATTAAGAGTTTAAAAGTTTCAAAAATCAATTCACCTCTTTAACTTATATACCTTTTTAAAAGAAACTTTATGCATTTACTATAAATGGCGTGGGGAATGGAGAGTATCATTTGCCAAAACGAGAAGCTAACCACAAAAATAAAAACAATAAAAACCAAACAGTTCAATAGTAAAATAGATAGATGCCATGACTAATCAGGGGACTTGAGTTATAGAATTGCCTTCATTTTGTTAAATGTACTCTATGTTTTGAAAGGGAGATTAGCATGTGCTAGAAAGAAAGACACAAGCCAAAGCTAGGCTTTCTCTTTGATTCACCCAGAAGGTTGAAAGAAATATGATAGGATGAATAGTGTTCCCCCAAAGATGGCCATGTCCTAATCCCAGGAACTTGTGACTATGTAAAAGGGACTTTACAGATGTGATTACGTGAAGGATCTGGAGATGGGGAGATTCTCCTGGATTGTCTAGGTGAGTCCAGTGTCACCCGAGGGCCCTTGTAAGAGGGAAGCAAGAGTCAGAAAACGGAGATGTGACAATGGAACCACAGGCTGGAGTGATACTCCGTGTAGGTGGCCTCTAAAGCTAGAAAAGGCAAGGAAATGGATTCTTTCCCTGGCACCTCCAAAAGAAGGCAGCTCTGCCAGGATTTGGATTTTAAGTTTGTGGTAATTTGTAATAGCAGCAATAGGAAACTAATATAGACATTAATTCTCATACCGTGTGTTTCACAGTTATTTAATCTCATGCCCACATACCACCTAAAATCCCCTGTGGCCCCAGAGGTGTACATACTACACAAGGGGACACGCCTAATGAACGCCACTTGGCTGACAGGGAAAATGGTACCCATAGATTAAAGCAACCGCAGAACAATTTAGGCCCCAGGCAGGGAAGCTGGTTGCTAAGACAATGGCTGATTATAGGGAAACCCTGTGTGGGCAGTGTCCAGCTCCCTCCTCTAATTCGACCTCCCTTTGTACTGCAGCATCCGAGCTGGGCAGACTTTATCCCTCAGCCAGTCTTCCTTCAGCAAATGGATTCTGCCCTGAGGTAGGTCAGACCTATGGTTCTTTCTGCTTCTAAATGGCATGGCTTTTCTTTAAAAGAGGCATGGGGATATTATCTTAAACGTCAAAAAATATTGTTTTTGTCTACTTACAAAACTAAAAGCTCTTTATCATAGACATTTTAGAAAACAGAGGGAAACAAAAAGAAAATTATTTATCTATACCTCACCACCCAGAGAAAACCACTTGGTTGGTATTTTGGTATATTTCTCTCCAGTCACATTTCCAGTCACTTAAATATTTTTGTTTACTGCTTATGGCTCTTAGAAATAAGTTTCTGAATTAAGAATATTTTAAATTTTTGATACAGATTGCCAATTTGCCCATCAGAGTGTTGTTAACAATTTACATGAAACAAATGAATTTTTAAAGGGAGTTGATTGCAAGTTTGAGTAAATAAAAACGAGGGAAATGAATGTCAATTATTTTTTAGAGAGAGAAGAATCCTTTTATTTCAAATGTCGTGTGATAGCAAAATAATGACCTTGCTTTCCTCTCTACTTGGCTGGCTACTAGCCAAAAGAGGGGGCAGAAAGAGATGCTCTGGAAATGGAGCAACTTCTTAAAGAGAAAAAAACTGAGGCATTTTTTCCCTATGGGGCATTAAGATGAACTTAAAACATTTGTAATATCAGTGATTTCACAGTGTGATGAGGCTGTAGTGGATGGACAGTACAAAATGGGGAAAATGTAGGTCTTTTCAAAGTCTTTGCCTATTTCAGAAAAATTGAACAGTACACAATCAGCCAAATAGCTTTGATGATTCAATCAAGGTGGGCAATCAATCTTCATGGCCTTCCAGAAAATTTCTGCTTTGGTTGTCTATATAGATTGCAAGGTGGAAGACTTCCAAATCACTCACTTGCTAAGTGTTGCCATAGCAGCTGCCACAGCTGCCAGAGCACTAGACCAAGCAGCTTTGCCTGAATGCTGCAGCCGACCTGGCCCTGCCAACTGTAGCTACTAAAGAGCATGGGTTTATTGTTGGGATTGTGCCTGTCCCAGGTCCTCATAAAATTTAACTGAAAAATGAGGTAGAAGATTTATTTTCAATCTTTTCCACCTCAAGCCTAAAGTTGATATTAATTCCAATACCACCACTACTACTAATAATCAAAATAATAAAATATAGCAATACCATATTAGGTTCCTTCTATGTGCCAGGCACTTCACTGGGCACCTCATGCATATGTTTTACTTAGTTTTACAACACTGCAA
Source organism: Chaetophractus vellerosus (assembly GCA_004027955.1). NCBI lineage: Eukaryota > Metazoa > Chordata > Mammalia > Cingulata > Chlamyphoridae > Chaetophractus > Chaetophractus vellerosus. The sequence goes on along the minus strand of PVKH010007353.1, from coordinate 3,897 downwards.
AGAAGGTGTCATTATTATTAATTTATAGGTATGCAACCCAAAAATCAGAAAATTGTCTGAGAGCCTACAGCTGGTTAGAGGCAGAACTGAGATTTGAACCCCGATTGATGAGATGCCACTTTCTCTATTGTCTCTTCTAGGTTGTACTCCCTACTAAGTGTCTGGGTGGGTTTAGGCTTCATTATTATAGACCCCATAACCAAATACACACTTACCTGTACTTTCTCCTTTAAAGCCCCTGGGAAATATTTTTAAAAATTAGAAATCCAATGGCAGCTACAGTCCTTTCTGATCTCCAATTGTTCCATCCTTCCTTCGGTATGTTACAGGTTTAAAAGAGCAGAAAAAATGATTTATCCTTCCATCTATTTAGGGCCATTGTTTTACAAATTATTCCTAAAGTTTCTGGGTTTGTTGTTGTTATTTGTTTTTATCTGTTTTGTTTGGTGTGTCTTAATGTGATTATGAGTGGGCTGTGTTTTCCCTGTGGGAAAGGTATTCTGGTCATATCCCAGACCATCTAATAAACACCGCAGAGCAGGAGCCAGGAGAGGCTCCTGGGAATGGTTAGTGTCAACTTCAGTCCCAGGGCCAGGACAGCAACCAGCTGATACTCTGTGCTGGGAAGGGAGAGAATTCCAGGGCCTCCTTCCAAATGCCAGAAAACATAGAAAGGAGAGGCCCTTCCAAATGCAGAGACACTTCCATTTAATTATGTTAAAGGACAAGAGTTGATGTTGCTAGGATGTCTCCTGAATGCTAGTGAGGTGATAGAAGGAGCTTCTCGTGATCTCACTCCCTCTCTCTCCTTTTCTCTCTTTTTCATTCTCTCCTGCTCTTTGTGAGCCTTAGCTCCTATTATGCTGATGTTGATCTTAAACATTTGGGCAGGTCGTTTCCCTTTTCTGATCCTGAGCTTCCTCTTCTGTAAAATTAGGCAGGAAAACTAGCTGATCCTTCAGGTCTTTGCCAGCCTCAGTGTTATATTCCTATAAATGTAATTACTTTAAAAATCAGGGCAGGATGAAAGCAGAGTTATAGAACCCTCTATTTCTGCGCCCCACCATCCAGGGAAATAAACGCACCTGCTTTACTTCAGGGCCTTTGGGGGACCCCTCACACCTTTTAGTCCCCCTCTCCTTTCGAAAGGGTTGGTGGAGCTTCATGCTTTTCGCTCGCTGACCACAAACTTTAGAAGCCAGCCAAGCCTAACTCTTCCCCCAAGTGCTCAGACCTAAAAAAAATCCCAAGCCACTTCCAAAATTGCAAAGAGTGATAATATTAGTAGATATTATCCACTTTTTTGTAAAGGGCCCAAATATGTCAGAGCAGAAAAGGATTGTAGAAACCATCTTTCCCAGGGATTTTAAAACATTTTTAGAAGCAAAAATCTTTTCATGCAAGAAGGTTACACAAAGCCTCAACATACATTTTTTAAAAAGAAGCTACTATTAATTTGTCATGTAAAATTCAAATTTATAACATTCATACATCATGAAGTAAAGTGAAAAGGGTGAAGCTACTTTGGTGATCCCCCAAATTAAGAAAGGGTTACAAGTGTAATATGGGGGCATTTTTGGGACATTGGATTTGTTCTGCATGACATTGCAGTGACGGATACAGGCCATTGTATATTTTGTCATAATTTACAAAAATGTGCAGGACAAGGTGTAAACTATAATGTGAACTGTAGTCCATGGTTAGCAGCAATGCTTCAATATGGGAATCCCTTATAGCCTTATATTTTTTATGTAGCATTTGTGTAATCTAAAGCTTCTTTAAAAATAAAAATAAAAAAAGAATTTAAAAAAAGAATTAAAGGAAAAAAAAAAAAAAACTACCCACACACAAAAAAAGGGTTTCAAGCGACTTGTACTCTAGTTATCATATATCAGTCTCAGCTTACACTTCAGTGCTGTATTTTGTTTGGATATACAGTATGAAAAAATCTGCATGGATAGGTAATTGAAGTAATAACTGCTTTTAGACAATTAAAAAGATTTAAACAAATTCAATTTCTTCATTTATACAGGATAGTTGAGGAAGGTTTATTCTCAATTTCCAGATCAAGTTAATGAATATGTGGTTGCTAATGACTCGAAATTTGATATACAGTAAATAAATTTGAGATTATTAGTTAAGCAAAGTTGTTTAAATAGGTAAAATTATATTTTAAAACAAAATTTAAGACATATGTTTGCAGGTTATTTGAAGCCCTTCTACAGAGCCCAGGCTTCCACACAACACTTTGAAAACTGCTGATCTGGTTCAAACTGAATTTTATAGATACAGTGGTCTAGAAAAGGGCAGTGACATCTCTACAGTCAACTTGCTACCAAGGAACCAAAGCCCAGGCCCCTGACTCCACTTCATTTAAATGCTTTAACCAAATGTATTCCTTATTTGTGGAACTTCAGACCTTAAGACCAAACAAAGTGAGGAAATTTCTCATGATTAGGGGAAGGGAGATGTTTGGGGGGAAAAGAGTTTATTTCGGTAGCCCTTAACTTACCTTCCTGCCTTCTTAGATAATTTGATCCTACATCTGATTACTATTGGGTTCATTTATCTGCATAAATTTACTCACAAATCTTAGGTAGTTTAAAACTCAGCATTTACACTTCTTTGTCTGCTACTTTATACAGGTTTAAAAGTTTTATGACCCTCCTTTTTTAGAATCTTTTCCTCAAATTGCTACAGGCCTGCAATCAATAGCTCAGATCTGCTCCAGAAGCCATGGACTCGGAAGTAGCCCTGAGGAGATTCTCAGTCCAGGGCTATTTGGAGACAACTTTGATGCCCTGTTTCTCTCTTTTGGGCAACGTGCACATGAAGCAGTATTCGCCTTTAGGTCCACAGCCACATTTCCTTGTCATGTTTTCTATCACCGGACGACAGACTGACTATATACAGATGTCAGCAAACTCCTGGGATTAGAAAAGATCTCATGGATGCTCTGATTTCTGACCCTAGCTTTCTTTAACCAAAATGTACTTCACAGGGAGTAACTATGTATCTAGCTCGTTCTATGGAAAAAAAATTTTTTTAGTAGTTCCTCCATCACAAATATCTCTCAGTTTGTAAACAAATATTCAATTGTGTTCATTCATTTCAAATTTCTTTCTTCTTTGGCACATCCTTCAGGAAATTATTTTGATAATAAATATAGCAAATTTATTAAAAGAAGAAAAATTGGGCATGCCAAGATATGAAGATTCCAAGATAACCATTTGTATTTTTCCTAACTGCTAAGTGTTTTCAAGAAAATTATTTTGCTATCGCTGAAGCAATGTTGGAAATTCAAGTCCTTCACTGCTCTGCTCATATCTCTTTTACTTCTAGAGCTGACTGACTCTGAATGCTAAACATCTCGATAAACCTTGGAAAGTTAAGTTTATCATTAGGGCATTTGCAAAATGCCTCCAAGGGTGGCATTAGGTGATTCACTGCATTTTCCACTTGACATCATGCAGATCAAATCCATGTGATCTTACTCTCTATATTTTGCTGTATTTGTTTGCTAAATGCAAGCTGGTTTTATGACACTTAATTAATGTTTAAATCCACTTTGAGATGAAAGAAAACTGAACCAACATAAACTATCATTACCAGTCAAAGAAATGAGTAACCTGCATTTTTGTTTCCTCAACCCCTGTAGTTTCTCCTTATGTATTTTAAAGCCTCAGAGAAGTCATGGCTGTTATGAATCACCATTTTACTACATTTTTCATGCTGGTAATACAGGGAAATTGCCAACTCTAGAATACCCCAGTCTTATTTCTCTGTCTGGAAACAATTTTCTCTCTGGGGAAGGGGCCAAGCTGGGACAATATGCCTTTTAGGGACTAGAGGGTCTCTCCCTGCAGGCAGGGGGCTGTGAATGCTTCGCGGCAGTAG
>PVKH010007352.1:0-20285 GCA_004027955.1 Chaetophractus vellerosus | reverse complement strand
TTGTGGGCAGTGGCCATATAATTCTATTCTGTGTTTGAGTTCAGTCAAATTAGTTTTATTTGACCATGTAAATTAAGATCATTTGCCTTTTTAAAGCTTTTTTTATTAGAGAAGTTGCAGGTTTACAGAAAAATCATGCATAAAACACAGAATTCCCTTATCCCACCCTATTATTACATCTTGCATTGGTGTGATACGTTTGTTACAAATGGTAAAAGAAACTTTTATAATTGTACTATTAACTACAGTCCATGGTTTAACTTAGAGTTCACTGTTTGTGCTGTACAGTCCAATGGTTTTTTTTTTTTTTAAATTTTACAGACATATTTTTATTAGAAAAGTTGTAGATTTACAGAGAAAGCATGCATAAAACAACAGGGAACATTATTTACCTTCGAATATCACATTAAAAAAACAATTCATGCAGAATACTGAAGTTCTTGAAGGGACCATGGTCATTTTCTCAACAGTTCTTACCTTTTACATTTGAGAATGAGTGTTCTGAACTGAAAGTAGGCTCTACTAACCCTCTGAGGTGGGCTTGTAGTAGGCAGAATCCCCAAAGATGTTGGATTCTATGAATATATTACCTAGCATGGCATAAAAGACCGTGTAGGTATGATTAAGTCAAGGATCTGGAGGTGGGGGGATCTTGAGGAGAGAGAGAGAGAGAGGAAAAATTTGCTGGATTTGAGATGGAGGGAACTCTAGAAACTGGAAAAGGCAAGGACAGAATCCTTCCCTAGAGTCTAAAAAGGAATGCAGGCCTGGGAACAATTTAATTTTAGCCCATTAAGAGCCATAGCAGAATTCTGGCCTACAGAACTATAACATAATAAATTTGACTTTTTAAAGCCACTAAGTTTGTGGTATTTGTATAAGCAGCAATGGTAAATGAATACAGGAGTAGATGATTGTATAGACTTGCAAAGCATGTTTGGGGTGGAGAGGATCCGAGTATAGGAGGGAATGGGAGGATGAAGTGTTATCAGTATCAGTATGAACAGGCCACATTTTATTTATTTATTCAATTATTGAAAGAATTTATGTCATATTTACTTTGAAGCTATCAAAATAATGCTATTATGAACATTTTTGTATTTGTCCCCTTTCGCCCATATGTAACAACCCTGTTCATAATATACCTAGGAATGAAATTGTTAGGCCCTAGGATATTCATATATTTAGCATCAGTAGATACTGCGAAAGTTTTCCAATGTGGTTGTATCAATTTACACTCCTATTAGCCAGGCATAAGAGTTCTGTTTAGTCTCTTGGCAAAGCTCATAATTGCTAATCTTTTTCATTTTAGCCATTGTGGTGGAATGGAATGCTCACTTTGGTTTTGATATCCATTTCTGTGGATGATTAATGAGGTTAAGCACCATTTCATACATTTATTGGTTTATCAGAGATATTCTTTTATGAAATGCATTTTCAAGTCTTTTATTCATTTTTTATTGGACTGATAGACTTTTTAAAAACATGTCTTACGTTCTGTGTATGTTCTGGATATGAATTCTTTGTTGACTTGTCTTTGATATGAATATATCTGGATGAGTATTTGGCTTTTCATTTTTCAAAATAGTTTCTTTTGATGAGCAGGCTGTCTTCATTTTAATAAAGGCTAATTTATCAATCTTACACTTTATGATTAGTGACACGTTTAAGAAAAATTTGCTGAACCCAAAGACATCTAGATATTCCCCTAGGTTGTCTGTTAGAAGCTTTATTGGTTAACCTTTCACATTTGGATCAGCAATCCTTCTGGAACTGATTTTGAGTATGGGCATAGGTAAGAATAAATAATACTTGAGAACCTACTACAGGTCAGATATTGTCCTGGGTGCTTGTGGATCACAATGCACAATAACAGGCAAAATCCTATTTTGGTGAAGCTTACATTCTAGGGGGAAGGGAATGATGATTTGAAACACTTGCCCTAATGTTTTTGCCCTCAACCATCAGGAAGTACCGAAAGAGTATTGAATGAGTTCTTTAAAAGACTGAAAAGAACAAGAATATCTGAATAAACTGATATGGAAAAACTCTCAACATATATCACTAAGTAAAATAAATCAACGTGTAAGTGCCGTTTGTGTAAAAGCAGGTACATTAGATTGAAAATGAAAATTTTTTTATTTGTGTATGTACATAAAATCTTTGGAAGAATAAAGAAGGAAGCAATAACATGGATTACTTGTGAGGATAAAGGAGAGGAATTAAGAACACGAGGCAACAGGAATGGGGAAGATAATTTACAAGTACATCACTTTTTATGTTTTACCTCTTTTTGAAACACTTGAAATAGTACCAATTCAAAAATATAAATTTAAAAATTGAAGTTAAAAGGAAAATTGACTAAAATATTAGATTGCATATTATAGAAAAGATAAGCTGTTTAACACACTGAAGGAGTATTTGAGGTAATAAGCACTCTCATTCTCTTCTGTTTGGAATACAAAATGGAGGAAGGGAGAGACTCACTTTTCATTTGATATCCTTTTTCTCTTTTCATAGTCATGTACATAATTTTCCTATTCAAATAAATTGCCAGAGAGAGAGAGAGAGAGAGTACACCAGGATATAATGAAGGAAAAACAAAAAATTTATGAAATAAAAAATAACAATAGAGTAGGAATTAAAAAACGGATTCTTTAACAAAACTAAAAAGAAGATAAAACTTTAGAAAAGTTATTAAAGGGAAAATAGTGGCAAAACTAATACATATTACTCTCACTTCTTGACTTTAAAGCATATCACTTAGCTACAGTAGTAAAAACAGCATGGTACTGGCATAAAGACAGACAAATAGACCAATGAAACCAAATTGAAAACTCGGAAGTAGACCCTCACATCCATTGTCAACTGATTTTTTTCACAAGGCTATTAAGTTCACTCACCTCGGCCAGAAAAGTTTATTCAACAAATGGTGCTGGGAGAACTGGATAGCCATATCCAAAAGAAAGAAAGAAGGACTCTATCTCATACTTTATACAAAAATTAATTCAAAATGGATCAAGGACCTAAATATAAAAAGAAAAACCGTAAAACTCCTAGAAGAAAATACAAGAAACATCTTCAGGATCTTGTGGTAGGCAGTGGTTTCTTAAACCTTATGCCCAAAGAAGGAGCAACAAAAGAAAAAATAGATAAATGGGACCTCCTCAAAATTCAACACATTTGCCCTCAAAGGACTTTGTCAAAGGGGTGAAAAGGCAGCTGGCTAAATTTGAGAAAATATTTGGAAATCACATATCTGATAAGGGTTTAATATCCATGATTTATAAAGTGATCATATAACTACAATATAAGACAAACTAAGCAATTAAAAATGGACAAAAGACTTGAAAAGACAATTGTCTAAAGAAGAAATACAAATGCAAACACATGAAAAAATGTCCAAAATTACTAGTGATTAGTATTCATATTCAAATAACAAAGAATTCATATTCAAATAAAACTACAAGATATCACTGCACACCTATTAGACTGGCCACTTAAAAAGTAAGAAAACTGTAAATGTTGGAGAGGATGTGGAGAGATAGGAATGCTCAATCACTGTTGGTGGGAATATAGAATAGTACAGACACTGTGGAGGACTGTATGGCAGTTCCTAAGGAAGTTGAATATAGACTTGCCATGTGACCAGGCAATACCATTACTAGGTATATACCCAGAAGAACCAAGAGCAGTGACATGAACAGACATCTGCACACCGATGCTCAAAGCAGCATTATTCACAATTTCCATAATTTGGAAACAACCCAGGTGTCCATCAACTAATGAATGCATAAACAAATTGTGGTATATACACGATGGAATATTATGCAGTGATAAGAAAAAATGAAATCAGGAAGCATATAACGACATGGATGAACCTGGAGGACATTATGTTGAGTGAAGCAAGCCAGACGCAAAAGGACAAATCCTGTATGATTGTGCTATTCTGAACTAAATGTATTATGTGAAATATCAATATGGGTAAAATTGCCTATATAGCTGAACAAATGTATACTACTACTACAAAATGTTAATATCAGACAAAAAAAACCATTTTGCTAATGAAAGAAAATAGACCCAAGGTACTACATATGCATCATTCCATTTATTTAAAATGTAAATATAAATCAATTTATAAAGATGAAATTAGATTAGTGGCTATGTAGGGATAGGGAAGGAATGCTAAGAGGTGTGGAGTTTTTCTTTTAAGAGTAATGAAATTGTTCTGAAATATTTTGAGGTGATGAATGTACAACATTGTGATTATACTAAAAGGCACTGATTATACACTTTAGATAGATCATATGGCATGTGAAGATATCTCAGTAAAACTGCTTAATAAATAAATAAATAATTGTGTAAGAATAGCCAGAAATAGCAGCTATGTAAAATAAATAAATAAATAACCCATATTAAGGGTAAAAAAGACATAACTCTAGAGTTTTTTTAAGTTACAAAATTATATTAATAGCTATTTATGATAATAACTTGAATTTTTTATACAAATTAATGCAAAGATAAGAGATACAAATTAGTAAAGTTGATTCAAGACTAAATGGAAAACTTGAATACACAAGAAATAATTAAATAAATAGAATCTTTTAATAAGGTATTCTCCACTTCCAAAATATAACTGGGTTACACTATTTTAATAGGGAGTTTACTAAATATTCAAGTAATAAATATTCCTTTTTAATACAATTTATTTTTTATATTAGAAAGAGGGAAATTTCCCAAATCAGTATAAAAAGCAAAAATCTTTAATTCCAGCATTTGACAGGGAAAGTAAAGAAAATCATGACTGAATACTACTTATGAAAACAGATGCAAATATCATACATAATTATGAATTTCACCAGTAGATGAAATTCATGATCAAGTAAGGATTGTACCAGATATGGAAGGATGTTTGTTAGATATACAGAATTTCTGTTAATGTGATATACTACATAAAGAGATTAAAGGAGAAAAGCAATATATTCTCAAAACATAAAGTCCAACATATATTAATAACCAAAAGTTTCTAGTCTGTACAGACTAGAAATAGAAGAGAAATTCCTTAATCAAATAACTATTTAACATTTTTTCATAAACATCATAGTTAATGTGAAACTTCAGATAAGATCCACTAAATTAAAAAAAAACACAAGATGCACACTACCACTTCTACAAGTTTGATGAATTGCACTGCCAATGAAATTAGACAATAAAAATAGATATAAGATAAAAGATTAGAAAGCAAGAAGGAAAACTGTCTTTATTTCAAGACAATATGACTATCTACTTAAAATACACATGTGTTTTTACATACCACTAATAAAAGATACCTAAGCAAATGAAGGGATAGGCTACGTTTAAGGATGAGAGGACACTATCTCTTAAAGGCAAAAATTTCCCCAAAATGAATCTATAAATATATTGAAAAGCCTATCAAAGTCAGCACAAAGTCTTTCATGGCTCTTGATAAGCTAATCCAAAAATATCAAGACAGCATAAAGATAGAACAATGAGTAAAAAGAATAGAACAAAATAATAGAGAAGAAGTTCTCCAGGCAGACTCATGCATTTAAGGAAAATTGGTTTAAGATAAAGGCAGATTCACAATTCAGTGGCAGAAGGATGGACTATTCTGTCGAAGATGATATGTTTGACTGTATATTTGGAAAATTATGAAACGTGGCTCTTACCTCATGGTACATATAAAATTAAATTCCAGGTACATCAGAAGCCTGTACGTATAAAGCAATATAGTAAAACATTTAGAAAATATTGTAGGAGAATGTGTTTACGGCCACAACAAAATGAAGGACTTTTAAATGTACAAATAGTACAGACTATTTAAAAAATTACCTAAATTAAAATAAAATTTCTGTTCCTCAGTAGATACCTTACAAAACTGAAATGAGAGCAAAAGAAAGAAAGCTGATGTTGCAACATCTACTGAGAAAGGATGGTATTCAGAGTGCGTAAAGAACTTCTACAAATTACTAAGAAAGTCAAAACAACTTAGCAGAGGAATGAGCAGAAAATATGAGCAGACAATACACCAAAGAAATCTGAATGGCAACATGCATATAAATTATATTCAACCATACTAGTAATAAGATAATTGTAATACTAACTGTCAAGTTACCATTTCACAGCAATCAATATGTTTGGCCAAATATTTAAAACCTAAAAAAGCAAATTTCTGTTTATAATATGGAGAAATGAAACTTTCACACTTTGTTGGTTGGAATATAAATTAATAGGCCCAGTAAGCAGAGAAATTTGGTAATAATTTAGCAAAAGATTAATACTTCTTTTACCAAGTAATTCCACTATGAGACAATATCCTAGAGAAAGTTCAGCAGATGTGCAGAAAAAGACATAAAAGAATAGTCATTCCAATACTTATTTCACTTATATAGTGAAAAATTGGTAATGATTTTTCCAAAATTGGGAAAATGATAACTAAGTTGTGATAAGTGTATACAAATAAACACGATGCAATTGTAAAAAAGCTGTCAGCACAGATAAAATTTAGAGGCATAATGCTGGGCCAAACAATCAAATTGAAAGCGTTGAATGTGGTAATATTTTAATACTTTAAAAATATTTAAGTTAATGTATAACAAAAACAATAACATACATATTATTTTTATATATGTATATCTTGGGTAGTAAAAACATAAAATATGCATGAAAAAAATAAACACTAAGCTTGGAGTAGAGACTTCATCTGGAAGAGAAGGGGATGGGGAAAGGATCCATGAAAGCTTTAATTATTATTTTTTTAATACTTTATATCTTTTTTTAAACTTAATAAGTCTGTGGAGTACTGTTTGGCAAGATGAGGTATTGTGTAGAGAGCTGGTTTTTATGTTACTCTATATGCTTTTCTGTACAATTGAAATATTTCATAGCAAAAATCATTTTTAAAAGCAAGGTGAAAAAAGCAATGTTGGTTAAAACACTAAGTACAACATGGAAAACTGTAGGGGATTGTTGCACTTAAAGCATTTTATGGTGTACATTTTTCAGGAGGTGACTAGAGATATTGATGACTTTTATACTTTGATAAAACAAATAAGTATTAAATATTTCAAAGATGATTTCTAAAAACTTAGTAAAAACATTTAACTTTCAAGCCAGTAGAGAACAAAATGTTAAAAACCAGTCTAATAATAAAGAAGGAAAAATAAGTTTGATAAATGAAAAAACATAAAATGGTAACAGTAAGTCAAATCTTTCCATATTCTAAATATAGGGCTGTAGGTATAAAAGGCACCAAGCCTCTAAGTCTTGGTTCAGGCAACCTGGAAACATCACATTCCATGTGGGCTGCCCGGCTGCAAAGATCCCAGAACTTTGAGCATGCCTACAAAGCTAGGCAGCAAAGAGATAAAACCACCTCTGCACGTCCAAATCTCAGGTATGATTGCCTGCTCTATTTCCTGTTTGGGGAATCACCATACTTAAACACCTTGACATTTTTCTTACTTTTGATCATTCTCTAATATGAGTACACCCCTCTGTCAGGCCTTACTCATCCTTTACTTCATCAATATATGTTGACATTTTAAAACCCACTTTTAAATAATTTGGTGGAAAAATAAACTAAAAGGGGAATTAGAATGTTTTTAGAACTGAATGGCAATGACAATACCATATATGAAATTTTGTGGTATGCAGCTACATAAGTATCAGAGGGAAATTGAAAACCTTAAACAAAGATCAAGAGAAGGAAGGAAGGGAGGGAGAGAGGGAGGGAGGTTGGTAGAAACTTAATGAGGTAGATAACTAGCCTACAAAATTAAAAATAAAAAACAGCAGATTAAATTCAAAGAAAAGGAAAAGGAGGTAAATAAAAGTAAATCTTCAATGGCATTTATTCCCCCCTTCAAACACCACCTTATTTCTTTGCTCCATTTTACAGTCAAATTTTTCAAAAAAGATGTCTGCACATAGGTCTCCACTTCCTCTCATCCCTATCCCCACTAATCTGGATAGTATCCATCCTATCATTAAATCTGCTTGTCAAAACACCTCTATGCCACAAAACCTGATATACTTCTCTGTCTGCATCCTCCAGGAGGTCTCTCTCAGTAACGCTTGACCAGTTAAGAGCATCTTCTCTCTTAAAACTCTTCTCTCAGCATCCAGGACATCATCACATTATTCTGATTTACTCCCATATCTCTCACTGATCCTTCTCAGTTGTGTTTTTTTTTTCTTTGTGTTGTCTTCTCCCCTTTGTCACAATTGTCTAAATATTGTATGTCTCAAAGTTTAGTCCTGAGCCTCTTCTCCCAGTCTAGAATTTCAGTTGGTAGGAAATCTCATCCATCCACAGTGGATGAGATTTAGGTATTGTCTATACATTGTAGACTTCCTGTGATTCCTCTTTCATGAGTTTCAGGTTTATATGTCCAACTTGATATTTCCTCTTGACTATTACATAAATATCTCAAATTTAGCATGTAAAGTGAAATCTTGATTTTTCTCCCATATGTTCCTTCCTTAGTCTTTCCCACCTCAGAAAAGGTGCTACTTCTATCTAGGTGCTCCAGTCAAAAACATAGAGATCCCCTGATTGATCCCTAATTTATTATCAAGTCCTGCCTAGTCTACTTCCAAAATATATCCAGATTCTCCTTCTGTCTTGACTCTCTCCACCCATTTCACTCTCATCTCTCCCCTAGGCAATGACAAAAGTACTGTAACTCTTCTCACTACTTCTCCTGCTTAGAAGTTTTAGAGGTGGAATGGGCATCACCATCCCAGAATCCTCAGAATTGGAAAATGAATGATGGACTAGAGTTGACTTACTGTTATTCTACTGTAGACTTATTGTGATTCTAACAATGGAAGAACTTTTATCATTGATTTGGAGGTAGTGGCCACCAGAGATTCTGAGGGAAGCAAGGGGGAAAAATCGGTATAATATGGGGGCATTTTCGGGACTTGAGATTTATCCTGAATGACATTGCAATGACAGATACAGGCCATTATATATCTTGTCATAACTTACAAAATTGTGCAAGAGAGAGTAAACTACAATGTAAACTATAATCCATGCTCAGTGGCAATGCTCCAAAGTGTGTTCATCAATTGTAACAAACGTTACACACTAATGAAGGATATTCTTAATGTGGGAAAATGTGGGAGGGGAGATGGTGGGGCATATGAGAACCCCTCATTGGCTGTATAGCCCAGTGGATAGGGTGCCGGTTTACCACATGGGAGGCCCTGGGTTCGGTCCCCGGGGCCTCTCCGGGCGGGCGGACCACTTGAGAAGGCGAAGCTGCCGTGGGTGGGGCAAAGCCGCCACAGGCAGAGCCACCCACAAGCGGGGCAAGCCACCCATGAGTGGGCAAGGCCGCCGCTCACTGGTGAAGCTGACTCGGCGCGTCGCCGCAGCGGGGGCAGGGGGGGAGACAAAAAGCAGAAATAAAAAAATTAATTAAAAAAAAAAGAACCCCTTATAATTTTTATATAACATTTATGTAATCTAAGTATCTTTAAAAAAATAAAAAGTATATATACATATTATATATAAATACATAAAGAAGTTTTAGTTTTAGTTAATTGGCTTCTGTTTGCATTTAGCATAAAACTGAAACTTCTGATTGTCTTACAAGCATGACATGACCTGACCAATGTTTGCTCGCCTGTCTAGTGTCCCCACCTTTATAAAATGCTTTTCCAGCCACACTGGCTTCTTTCAATTCTTGGAACCATCACTCTTGCCTTGGCTCCCTTTCATTTGCTCTGGGATTAGATGCCTGTGCTTCTGATTCACTGCAGTTTAAGGGGCTCCTGCATAGGAGCACCTTCTCTGACCACACTACCTGAAGTAACGCTGTGCCTCCATTGCCCCTTTATGGCTGACCTGGCATGTTTCCTTCACAGTGATTCCAACTTCTGTAATTGTGTGTACATTATTTCATTTTCTGCATCAAATATTGGAATGTAAGCTTCAGGAAATGAGCCTCTGACTTGTCCTTTTCATTATACCCTGTAGCCAGTCTCCAAAATCACCAATAGCTGAAAGAAAATGAAAGTCAGAGAAAAAAGGGAAAAATAAAACTCTCCTCATGCCCGGCATAATTCCTGCTGCGTATTATTTGCTCAAAAATACTCTAAATAAACCATTTATTATCAGTCTATTGTATTCCTAGCACTGTGGTAGGAGCTGGAGATTCAACAGTGAATAAAAGTTTACAGTCTTATGCAAACTACTGATAAGTAAAAGGAACAGAAAAAAAGAGAAAAGTAATTGTTTAGCTGAGGACGACTGAGGCAAAAGAAAACATTCAAATCCATTTCATACTGTTTTGTGGAAATTCAAATTCATTGAACACCTCTGAAGGTACCTTTCCATATATCCATACATTCACCCATCCACATCCATTTGTCCTACCACCCATCCATCCATCTACCCATTCATCCATTCATTCAACATTTATTGAGCTTCTACTTTAAGCCAGGCCCTTTGCTAGTCAGTAAGAATACGAAGTTGAATGAAACAAGATGCTTCCTCTCAAACAGGATCCATCTGATTGGGAAAACTTATCAAAAAAAAAAAAATCACTTCTAGGTTGTGAGAGTTATGAATATAGAGGATGGCACATTTTTTTGTTTTCCTCTTTGGTAGCATTTTCCCCTAAAGTCTCAGATAGTTCTCAGACCAAACTCTCAAAGCCACTTCTCTTTCCTCCCTATGTATGAGATAGAACAAGACTTCTTCCATAATAGAAAATACCTAGGCATCTACTGAGGAAGATTTGTTGCTATGGAAGCTGAGTCTGGAAACAGCGAAAGAACAGAATAATTGAAAAGGAGGAACTGCGCATCCATGCCCTTTAGCCACCTTCCAAGGAATAACAATAGGTGCAAAAGAATAGGAGTCAGAGAAATAAGAATATTGGTCTGGTTGCCTTTAGAAACATCAGGCATTCTGTTCGCATCATTCTACTGTTGAAGTTTTTCATATATTTATTTACACATTTCACTGTATATGTGCACAGCTTAAGTCTATACAGTCTCACAGTGTCAAATATTAAAGCAGGTCAGATATTTGGTGATATTTTTGCCCTCTTGATCCATGTAGGTAGTACAATTCAGGTGATATTAATTTGGGGAGACCTGTTAGATTTTTATAGTTTTGTTATCCAGGCAATATCTAAATATTTTCTATATATTTTTATCGTGTGTGCCCTGCTACAGTAACACTTAGAGTAACCTTGAGTGTTTTGAACTGATTATAAATACCTCCAGATTTTATTTTCATGGGTCTCTTTTGTCTACATTGTGGTTTGCTACAAGTATGTTTATCTTTGGTAGTCAGACTATGCTGAATGCAGTTAACCATAAAAAATTCATAAGTTTCTCAAGTTCACTTCAAAAGCATCACCTGATCTGTCAAAACACATTTTAAGATGTCAAAATGCCTCTCCATTATGGCTTTATTTGGTGCTGTGGTGTTTTATAACTCCATTCTACTGGGAAAAAAAGAGGTGAAAATACTCACAAGGAGACTCTCTGTTGCAAGGGAAAAATAGCAATGCAGTGATGATTAGAAGTACATCTATAAAACAGCAATAATTTGATTATTTATATTTGCAAATTCTGTAAATCCAAATTGAGATTTCAGGGCAAAAACCACATTTTAAAATAATGAATAAAAGTTAGTCACTAAAAGCTTTTAAAATTGTTTAATATAAAACTAGCAAGAATAGCCCATCACTGTTAACACTCATAATTTTAAGGCATGTGTTAATTAGTAAAAGTTCCCTGGAAAATTAGAGGTGAAGGTAATGACAGTTTCGGTCTTAATATGTACTTTCATAGTAACCTAAATTTGAGGCATGGAACATAGTAGAATCAGCATCAAAGAGGTTGATAAAGAACTGCTGAACTATCATTCTTCAAGTCGCAGCCACTACATTTTAGTGATTTGCTTCTCGGCTTGAATTAAAATTCAAAATATGCACCTTGTGGCTGCTTTAGTCACTTGCTGAAGAAACAAGCCCATTGGCTCCTGTTCTGGTAGGGCTTGGTGTCTCTGCTCAGGTTCCTGATCTTTGGGGACTCTAGCACCTCGATTTCAGTGTTTGACAATCTAGGTATTAGGAAGTTTGTGTAATAAAGAATGTAGATTGAACACATGAATGCAACTTCATCATTGTAAGGAAAAAAATAATCTCAAGAGAAGACCATTCTCATGGTGAATCATTAATGACAATTTCATGCCTGAGAGTACACACTCATTATTATGTGTCTATTTTAACTTTGCAAAGACATTCAACAAAAGAATTCTATTACCTTGCAGAGTCTTTGCTGAGATTTGAGGGTATTATAGCTGGGAAGCAATATAGACATGGTGCCTTCCTTCCTAGACCATACATTGTGGTAGCGAAACATGATGATGAGGGAAGTGTGGGGACCTTAGCCTAAATGTAGGACCTTAGCGTAAGTTGACATTAACACCAAGTCATTGGTGTTTAGTTTAAACAGCCTATATCAACAAATAGCTTAATTTATATGCTTTCGCACCTTGTGAGGAAAAAATATATATCGTTCTAGAATACAGATTGGGAGAAAAGAAATTTATCATGAAATAACATATAATAAGCATTGTCAATAATAGTATGTGAAGTTTGACATATGTCCATGCTTCACAGACCCAAATCTACAATTGTCGTTCACTTCAACCCAGTGGTCAAGAAGGAAAGAACTATTCCTGAGGCGCCTTAGGCACTGATTGCTCATGTGCTTCCTAATAGGGCTTCCATCGCTTCTCAACTGTGTGCATCATATCCAGTCTTTGTAGAATCTAAAGATAATATCATATATGCTATTATATCCAATTCTTAATAGGAAGCTTAGATAAATATTGGAAACTGATACTTACAATTTTAATGGAAGACCAAAATATGCAGTTTTCCTTTGAATGTTTTCCCCTACTCTGGGAATCACTTTGGGGTGAAGAGAGGAAGGGGGATTTTCGGCAGAACCCCATCTCTCTGAAGGTCTTGTGTCCACTGACAATTGTTCCGCCTTCCCCTTTCTCTATAAACTGTAACTTTGACACCAACTGGAGCTGTCTATTCTCAGCAAGATTTAAACTACATTAGTTCAAGTCCTTATCCCACACTCTAGAGGAATTCAAATGACCTCCCTGAGATGTCTATGATGTACTAGGCACTTAACCCACACAGTGCCTTCTGGCTCTCAATCATTGTCTGGGCTAAACTCTGATTTCTCACATTTTTTTAACTCCTACTGCTATTTATCACTCTTGGTTCCATACAATCTTCCCCAACATTTCTATGTCTGTTTCTTTGATTTCCTCCAAAATGACTTCCTTTGCATTCTTTTGTATAGCAGACTTCATTAAAAGTTTTGAAGCTAGGGAAATGCTTGAAAAATATTAGGCACTCTATGCTTTAAATCTTTGGCCGACTTTCTCTAAAAGTTAAATTTGCCTATCTCCTGCCAAGTTGTGCAACACTCTTTCTGCTGCAAAATTTCCATATTCCAATACCCCTCACATTATGCAGAACATTTATGTCACTTTCTATCCAGCTCACATCTGCATACTAAAATGAAGGAACATCCACTGGAAACCTGAGACTTTACTAGCACAGGAGACCTACCTGAGGTTTTGTTTGTCCTTTCTCCTATCTTAATCAATCTCTGTTACAGGCTAACTGAATAGCATACTAAAATGATTTAATTTTCTACTAATATGAACTATGCTGCATTCAAATGGAAGACTGTAGTGACTAAATTCATGATGGGTTTTAAATAATGTTTCATTCTATTACAAACCCTAGTTTGAGTTAGGTACCTCCTACTCACTCCCACAGAATTCATCACTGCACAGATCACACTGTATTGTCATTGTTGGTTTAATTGTCTGTATCTCCCACTAGGGTGATGCTTCCATGAGGAAAAATGCTGTATGTTTTTTCACTGCTTTTTTTTGTAACACCTAGCATGTCCCTGGATGTAGCTACACATGCTTATGTGAATAAACAAACAGTATGATGTCCCTGGCAATGGTAAGTCCTAGATTTTCTACATTTTCCATATTTACAGCATAGAAGGTGTTGCAATAAAAATTTTAATAAAAATGACAATAAAAACCCTAAAAGGTGCCCCTTGTCTTAGTTCCTCACTCTAAAGCCAAGGATATTGGGCCAGAAAAGTTAAGTGAGTGACCATCTCCTCGTACTGTAAAGGCTGGGCTGAGCTAGAAATAAGATTTCCTGACTCTGTCCAGCATCTTTCCATGATGCCACAACTGAGCCTGAGGAGCCAGATATCCCGCTTTTCTGTGCCTTGGAAGATGATTATGGACAGCTTTCCAGAGGCAATCATTGATTGTTTGTAAGCCTGCTTCTCCTTTCAAACAGGGATATGAAGCAGGCTCCTCACTCAGGGCAGCCTCAGATGGCTTTTCAAGTTTTACAAAAATAACCCAGGGGGAACCCCAATGCCTTGAGCCTCAAAGGTTGCCTTATATTCTTGGCAAAAGTACCCTGGCTTTCCATGAGCATTTCAGACTTTCTAAAACTGATCTTGAATACTGGGAAGTTTAGTTCCATGAAGGTTATGTAAGCTACTTCCTCTGAGCATGGAAGGATTAGGATTTAACAACTGTAGTATATTTCATTTAAGAATAATAAGGAAAAACAACCAAATATTGCTTGCTTGTTTATTTGTTCTACAGTTATATCTTCTAGGAAACGTTTTCATTGCACAAGACAAGAAGAGTTGGAAAAGGATTGATAATCCACACAATCAGAAAAATCTCATGGAGGATAATTTATATGGTGCCTTTTTCCTCTCCCTTAAAGTTTCTCTGCATCCTTTCTGTCTCCTTGGCCCACTTCTGGCCTTTGCTTCATTCACAACCTGCATGCAAACTATAGACAAGTGACTAGAATGTGTTGTGAGAGGAGGAGTATGTAAAAAATTCCCTTCATTCAAATTGCCATTCTATCACTCTCTAGCTATATGAACTTTCTAGCTGTGTTGCCTTTATTTCCTGTTATTTGCTCATTTGAAAAAGGGGGAGAAAAATAAGGAGAACTAATCAAGTCAATATATGTAAAGCACTTTCCTAGCACCTAAGAGTTAATCAATAAATGTTAGCTAACGTTTACAACACCTTACCTGCAATTCCAAAATCCAAAACTCTTTGAATCTATATGTATTTTTCAGTTCTTCTTGTGGCAAAAACTGACCTGACTTGAATTCATTTGACAGCAAATCCTGACATAAACTGATGTGAGGATATTTCAAGTCTATATTTTACTTAGTGTGAATATCTGTACTTTTTACAGATATTAATGAATTTGAGATTACAGGGCACTGAACTGGACCCCACTAGATATTATAGATTATATGCGTCTTATTGCCTTTCTCAAATCTAAAAAGGATCTGAATTCTCAAAATATATATAAAACCCAAGAATTTCATCTAAGGAACCATGGACCTGGATCATAACCATTTCAATTCAAGCCTCAAAAGTGCTGTGTTTGTTTCCTGTACCACTGCCGTCCTGGCATAACCTTTGTCACTCCCCTCTTGCCTGCTCGTACATTAATACCCAGATCCAATGTACACAACTTTGTGGAGACTTTTTTTACTATTCCAAACCATTGGTCTTTTCTCCTTTTTGCCGCATCATAGCTCTTAACACTGTGCTCCATATAATTTTCTTTGCTATATTTTGTGAATTGAATTTTGAGAAAATTAAGCAGCTCCAGTGAACATTTAAATTTTTCCCCAGTGCATATATTTTGCTAACTCTATTTACTTGATGAAAGTAAATGTGTAATTTTTTAAAATCTATTTTAAACTGACTCCAAAGTGCTACACATTTCCATAACAAAATTAAATACGTAAATCATAAAAGCACATTTTTCTTTGTGATTTCCAAAGAGAATTTGTTATCGTTATAGACCTTGTCCTGGCTAATACTTGCATATAATTTCATGAAAAACATATGAAAACAACAACCAAACAGCAGGCTGCCTATTGCCAAAGGGAAAGCTATTCCTATTGATTGCTGAACAACTACAAATGTTCTCTGATATACTAGTTGAGATAGTCATATGGGAATAATTCCAAGATATCAGAGGACATTCTGAAGCTTTATGGATATTAAAATCATTATGCACTATGATCTTTAATATTTTATATGAACATATTTTGAAAATTTGTTTTTATTTTCTTTTACAGTTGTTTTTTACTATAAAATGAACATGACATAGTAAAATTAAAATAAATCTGTAGGCAAAAAGAAGAAAATAAAATTTGCTAATATCATCACTATTCAGAGGTGATATCACTTACATATTTACTATATAATTTACCTATGTATGCATGTGTAAATAATGTGTGTGCAAATGTGTGCATTTGTGCATGTATACAGAGTAAGAGTGTACATGGCCCTCCTATGTTTTAACTAGAGCAAAATGGTTTTATATTATACTGTAAGGGAAGCAATTATACTTTACAATATCTAAATGCAATTAGATATGGTCTGGAAGTGAAAAAATAAACAAGTCAGAAGCATATAGGTATATAATAAAAATTGTAATTGGCTATGAAATAAACACGAGATTGAAATACAGAAAACTAATGGCAGGGGCAGAGTGGTTAGGGAAGGACTCCCTAAGGAGAAAATTTTAAAGGACAGTATGTCTGGAATACTAGGCAAAATAGGCAGTAAAACAAGATGAGGGAGGCAAGTTAGAGACCTGATCATGCAATGTCTTATAGCACTTTTTATTTATTTTGATGAACAATGCCAAAACATTAGGGAGCTCTCCGCCAAGACTAATATGCCTAAATCTGGGATTCTCAACCTCAGCACTATTGACGTTTTGGGACAAATAATTCTTTGGTGGGGGGCTGTCCTGTGCATTGTGGGGTATTTAGCAGCATCGCAGACCTGTGCACACCTGATGTCACTAACACTACTCCCAGTTATAACAATCAAAATTTCTCCAGACATATCAAAATGTCCTTTGGGGAATAAAGGGCAAAATTTCCCTGCTTGAAAACAACTAGTTTAAATGATTAAAGATTATTCTGGGTAATATGTGAAGGACAGATTTGCCCCTTCTCTTGCAGGAGGTGAAGCATCCCTGATCAAAATAAGTAGCCATTTTGCCACCACAAAGGAAACGAACCCTAAGATGACACCAGCCAGTAGATTTCAGAGGAGCAATAAACAAATAATCTTTGATGTATAATTGTGCAGCTCAGTCACCCAACCTTGAATCTGGCATTATATTTCTTATTAGTATGTGACACAATATATTAAACTAATACTGTCTAACACATGGGAGGAGTGGCCCATGTAAAAGAGGGTGGTGTCGTGGACTATGGACACATATCTTGAATTTGAGTCTATGATGGCTATGGTGTTATTAGTTGTGACTACAGAGAAATTGAAATAGTCAATAAATTTTTTATGAAGCTAAAATAGACATGACTTGACTTCATACCTCAATTCAGCTAACACTCCATTCCTTTACTCCAAATAAAAATTTGTCACAAGAGTAGTCCTATTTACAAATAATCAGGAAAATATGTATAGTGTTTGTATTATCTTGGCAGATGATTAAAATTGCTTTATGAATCAGTGGCATAAAATGAGCTGTTCAATAAATTTTGGAAAAATAACATTGAGCATGATTTTTTCAAAAATGGAGAATTGAATTTCTATACCACACCTTTTCAGAATAAAATCCAGATTGATTTGGGGCCCAGCTAGATAGCTCAGTGGATAAAGAGCACTCTGGGGTACCACATGGGAGGCCCCGGGTTCGGTTCCCAGGGACCTCTCCGAGCGGGCAGACGGCCTTGAGAAAGGCAAGCCGCCATGGGCGGGGCAGAGCCGCCGTGGGCAAGGCAAAAAGCCGCCACGGGCAGGGCGGAGCCCCCACGGGCATGTTAAAGTCACCCGTGAAAAAAGCGGAGCTGCCACCTGCGAACCACTGCGGAAGCCAGGCAGCCCGCAAAAACATGGATGACTGCTGCCCGCAAAACATAGAGCAGAGCTGCCCGTGAAAATGGAATGGAGCCACCCTCAAACGGAGTGAGCCGCAGCCCGGGAGGGCCGACTTGGCGGGTCACCGCAAAGACGGGGGGAGACAAGAAGCAAACATAGAACAACACAGAAGAATGGACACACAGCAAGAGCAAGCAGAAGGGGGGGGATATGTAATAAAAAAAAATCCAGATTGATTAAAGACCTAAATTTGGAAAACAAGACTTTAAAACTATGATGAAAAATATCAGACAACCTTCTCATGATATTGGGATATAAAAGGATTTTTAAGAGAAGATACAAAAAGAAAATGTCATAAAAGAGAAAGAAAACTGCAATAAATGAATAATCAAAAAACCTCTGTATTATGAAAAAGAC
Organism: Chaetophractus vellerosus; assembly: GCA_004027955.1. Taxonomy (NCBI): domain Eukaryota; kingdom Metazoa; phylum Chordata; class Mammalia; order Cingulata; family Chlamyphoridae; genus Chaetophractus; species Chaetophractus vellerosus. The sequence continues at coordinate 1,846 of PVKH010007352.1, read as the reverse complement.
TCCATAAAGCAAGTGTAGCAGTAAGAAGCAGCCTTAGAAAAGATTTTTATACTACATATAGCAACCACAGGATTTATATATACACCATATGAAAAATTTATTCATATCCAAAAGAAATAACAATCCAATAGGGATGCATGCTAAGGAATTTCCAAGAGAGATACCCCCAAAAAGCAAAAGAAACAATAAAAACAACAACAACAACAAAACATATGTTTAGCTCTTCAACCTCACTAATTAGGGAAACACTAATCAAAGCAAGAATTATATTCACACATAACAAACTCTGACAGTACCCAGGTTTGTTAAGCATGTAGAATGCAAGAATTCTTACAGTTTCTGGTGAGAAGGTATCACAGGAAACTGTTTTCAGAGTGATTTGTAAATAACCAGTAACAGTTAAAAGATGTTTATTATTAAAAACTTCAAGACATTTGGCTTCTTGTTGCATGCATCTGTAGAGAAACTCTGTGCAAGTTCATCAAAGACATTGCATTATTGTTTATAATAACAGAAACAAAGTCTTAATAGTCACAAAGTGAAAAGCTCCACAGAAGTTTAAGTGAATGAACTATATCCATATACCAACATGGATAGAACTAAAATAAATAATTTTGGCAATTGTAAATAATAGTTTATTTTACATCCTTGTACATATTTTTAGTGTTCATTTATATGTTTTTTTCCTCTTTTTTCATGCTGCTTCTTTTGAGTTAATTTTGTATTTTTAAAGAAGATTTAGATTACATAAATGTTATAAAAAATATAGGGGATTCCCATATACACCACCCCCTACACATCCCATAATTTCCTCCATTAACCACATTTTTCATTAGTGAGGTACACTTGTTACAATTGATGAACACATATTGAAGCATTGCTACTAATCATGGACTATAGTTTAAATTATAGTTTACACTTTGCACCACACAATTTTAAAGGTTTTGACCAAATGTATAATGACCTGTATCTGTCATTGCAATATTGTGCAGGACAATTCCAATGCCCCCAAAGTACCCCATGTTACACTTATTCTTCTCTTTCCCTCCCCTCAGAATCTCTGGTGGCCACTGCCTTTATATCAATGATAAAATTTCTTCCATTGCTAGAATAATCGTAAGTCTACCAAAGTCCATAGTTGCATTCCTCCCTTATGTTTCTTCATTCCTCAGTCTTGAGGATTTTTGGATGGTGACATCCACTCTGTTTCTGATTGAGAGTGGGCTTAGATCCCATGGGGCAGATGGGAGGAACTGTCTTTTGCTTGCAGCTCTAGATACTGGTTTTTAGGATGGGCATTGTCTATCATCACTCTTTTGCTAGTTGTCCTGGGTGAGTCCAATGAACTTGAGTGTAGATGTTGCAACTCTGTTGAGATTCAGGAGACTTAACCAGCATATGAACAGACCAAAGATTTAAATATCTGGGACATATATTTAATGACTATAGCGCTAATTATAGGTTCAAATAAAAGGGGCAGAATAGTAATGTGGAGAGAAATTGTAAATTATTTTAATTCTGTTATGTTGGGGAGTATATGTTCCAAAGTAAGGCCCACTGACAGGGTGCTGAATTCCTGAGATTGTCTGCTCTGCTATAGTGTCTAGATGTCTCTAGAGCCCTCAGGAGCCCAATTGTTTGAGGCACTGTTTCCTGTGGCAGTCAACAAGATCCTGCTGAGATGTTGTTTTGGTCAGCCACAGGAGTGCCTTTTGAAATATACCAAAGATTGGTCAGTCCTTATAAAGGGTATTTATTTGGGGTAGAAGCTTACAGTTACCAGGCCACAAAGCATAAATTTCTTCCCATACCAAAGTCCACGTGTTGGAGCAAGATGGCTGCCGAC
>PVKH010007351.1:0-20280 GCA_004027955.1 Chaetophractus vellerosus | reverse complement strand
AGGGGGGATATGTTAAAAAAAAAAGTGAAACCAAAGAGAGCCAAAGCATAATGAGCCCGTGAGATGAGGCTGAGGGGCCGGGGAAGAGGTGGATCCAGCAAAGGCTGTCAGGGTCTAAGCAGGGGCCAACCTGATTGCACCTGTACCACATTCCCTCAGGGAGGCAGAGCCCCTGGGGAGGTCATCAGCCTGGCAATCCTAGGCCTTGGAAGCTGGAGGGGATCCTGGAGCCCCTTGGTGAGAGCCATATGAACCAGAAGGATGTCCTCCTGCTTCTGATCATTACAGAAGAGGGTCCTTGAGGACTGGTTTTACCACAAACACAAGTCATTATGTTCTCTCAACTCTTCCTTCAAAACATCTCCTGGATCCATCCCTAACTCTTGGGAACCACTGATTGTCCTTTAGTTCAAGTTCCCACTACACAGGCCTGCAAACTAGTCTCTCTGCCTCAAGGCCCCCCACTTTCCAAAACTTCCTCCAACTTCACTTGTATTTGTTACTACTTTTGCCCTTTGAAAAATAAAATTTGTGCAGCCCAAGTAATCTATTGAAAACAAACCTGCTTATGTCAACTCCTCATCTCCCAGTTTAAAAACACCCAATTCATTTACTCAGCAAAGCTTTAATGTGTATGGATGTGTCCCAGGCACTGTGTTAGGCTCTGAGAATATGAATGTGAGAAAAATAGCAGAGAAGCTCTGCCCTCTTGAAGCTTAGAACCAGTGGGGAAGAGATGACCAAACAATTACACAATGAGCTACTATCAGGCACTGTGAAGAAGAGGGGCCGTGAGAGCCTCTGTCAGGGGACTCAGTCTAGCTGGAGCAGACAGGGAAAGGCTTTCCTAAAGAAGCAACATGTGAGCAGCGATCTGAAAGATGAGGAGGGACCAAGTAGGCCAGTGTTTCCTGCCGACTATTAGTAGGCCCAGGAAAGCATTTAGCCTGTCACAGCCAGTCTTTTGAAATGAAATGATAGACCGGACTATAAGAATAGAATGGAATTTAGAATAGGATAGGATAGGATAGGACAGGACAGGACAGGACAGAATAGAATTATAGAATGGAATGGAATACAATAAAATAATAGAATAGAATAGAATAGAATAGAATAGAATAGAATAGAATAGCACAGAAGAGAACAGAAGTAAAATAGAAGTAGAGTAGAATAGAATAGATAATAGAGCAGAATGTATTGCAAGTAGCAAGCATTAGTACTATTTCAAGACATGTTTGAACAAGGTTACAATATAAAATGTAACCTTGGGTTGTTATTTAGACAGTAGAGGACGCAGGGAGGGTGGATGCACATTACAGATAGGGAACAGCCTATGCAAAGTCTCAGTGGTGAGAGGAAGCAAGGGGTTAGCCTCGTTTTTATTCTGGAAGAGAACCCACTCATAATCCACTCAACAAGTACCTGTTTAGTTCTCTATCAAAGCAGCCAACACCATGGGAGTCAAGAAGAAGAGCCAGGCACAGTCCCCTGTCTTGATGAGCTTATATGTCATCAGGAGAGATAGACTGGCATGTAAATAAATATCGGACTGAGTCTGAAAAATGATGCAGGAATACATCAAATATAACAAGGAAATATAGAGTGTGAAGATATTAGTTCTAGATAGGGTGGATCTCAGAGCTTCATGAAAGAAGAGAATTTTTCTCAGAGATCAGAAGGACAGGTAGGAGTTAAACAAGTGAAAACAAGGAGGACAGAGTGCAAGCATTCCCAGAGGAGGAGTAGTGAGAGTAAAAGCCTGGGAAGTAAAAGGTGTGTTTGGGGAAGGGTGAGTTGAGCTGGAGCAATGGGTGTGGTAATAAAGAGGAAGAGAGAGAGTGCACCATGGAGATTAAGTCTGATACGTAGAGTGAGGCCAGATCGTGCAGGGCCCTGCCTATGTGACTAAAGAGTTTGGACTTTACTTTGCAGGCAAAAAAGAACCAGTGAAAGTTCCTGGGCAGGGGAGTAACGGACTCAGAGCTGTGCATTAGTGAAATTCCTTGGGCTGCAATATGCACTGGAATAGATTAATGAAAGTGGCAGTAGAAAGAACAAGTAGGAGGCACTTGCCAAATCTTGACTTTAAGCAGGGCCTAAACCAAGGCCAGGCAGGGAATGCAAGGCAGGAAGGGCCTGGGTAGGCACATCAGCCGGGTGGGGTGTGGGCTCTCTGGGAGATGACACCCTCTCACAGGATCAGAGTGGATCTGGAACGGTCTCAGCCTCTAACTCTGACAGCTCAGACTAGTCCTCTGGGCTGCTCTTCCTTGTTTTTTTCCTCTGTGAATTGGGGAATATAACTCTGGCCTCTGATACAATCAGCAGAGACTGGGGAAAATAAAGTTCATTCAACCACATAAAGTATTTACAGCTCATTGGAGTAAAGGTGCCCTAAATCTACAACAATCTCAGCACCTAAAAGAAAGCCATTTTTTTTTAGAGTAACTAGAGTAATGGGTGGTATTTTTCAGCCCTTAAACCCTTCTTATCTCCTTTTTGAGAAAAGTGATTTCCTTTTTGAGAAAACTTTTTCTTTTTGAGATTGAAAACCGAAAGAGCTGAGGGCCAGCACAGACTAAAGTGAGAAAGCAGGAATCATCCGTAACTAATGATATCAACACATCTGTATAACATCAGGTCTATTCCCATACCTTGATATGGAATTTCATTAGTTGAAATCTGCTGATTTCCTCTATCGTATGAGTCCTGGATTCTTGATTCACTAAGGTTATTAGATCATAATTTTTTTCTCAAAGATTTATTTTATTTTATTTATCACGCCCCCTTGCCACTTGTGCTCGCTGTCTGCTCTCTGTGTCCATTTGCTGTGCATTCTTCTGTATCTGCTTGTCTTCTTGTCTTCTCTTTAGGAGGCACCGGGAACCGATCCTGGGAACTTTTGATGTGGGAGAGAGGCACTCAACGTGGGCCAGCTCTCTGCATGGGCCAGCTCTCTGTGCAGGCCAGTTCACCTTCACCAGGAGGCCCCAGAAACTGAACCCAGGACCCCCCATATGGTAGAAAGGAGCCCAGTCGCTTGAGCCACATCTGCTTCCATTTCCATTAGGGAAGCAAACAAAGCTATCTTGTTCACTTGCCACATCCCAAACACCTAGCACTGGCAGACACCAAATCATTGAATGAATGAATGAATGAACGAACGAATGAACTAACTAACTAACTAACTAACTAACTAACTAACTAACTAACTAACTAACTACGGGACTTCCCCCAGTGAGTGCAGAGAACTTTCTCTTACCCACAAGATGTCACAGAATCATTTCAATCAGACCTCTCCAACAACATAAGGGTAAAATGTCCAATTGACCCAGCAGACTCTTGGTTGTAAGTAAGCAAAAATTCTATCAAAATGATTCATATAAAAGAAAAGTCCATGCCCAGAACCATCTTCAGGCATGACTGAATCTGCATATTCAAACAATGCAGGTAGGAGTTTGTCCCTCTCCATCTCTTAGCTCTTCCTTCTTCTGTGTCACATTCATTCTCAGTTGGGTTGTCCTTTAGTGGTGGCAAAAAGACAAGCCCCAGGCTTAAAATTTTACCAATCCAAAAACTCAAGAGGAAGAAGAGAGCTTCTCTTTCCCAGCAGTTCCTGCTAGAGTCCCAGGGCTGCCTGTTGTTGGCTCAGCCTGGGTTACATGCCTATCCCTGCACCAATCTCTGGGATTTTAATTGCCCAAGGCCAACCCTAGAGCCAGGGAAATGGGATCCATCCTACTGGAACCACAGGGAATTTAAGCATAGAATACATGTAATGTATCTTTGGCACATTAAAAAGAAAAATCAGGTTCTATTAACAAAAGGAAAAAAGGTGGCTTGATGCTGGGGGGGCTAGAACAGCTGGGATGTCATCACCACCATCTGTCTGGAACGAGGTTGAATAGGGCCACAAATGTTGGGCTGTCAGAAAGAAAGTGATGAAGCCTTTTGCCACAATCTATGCTATGCAAGCGCTTCACGATAACAAATAAGACCCAGCACAAGTGAGCGGCTGCAGGAGAGGAGCCAGCAGGGCTGGGAGTGGAAGCTGAGCAGCAATCCATCTTATAGCCTCAGAATTCCCCCGTCACTCTTACTACCTGAAATGCCCAAAGTGACTCGGCACTTTTCAAGTTGCAAAACTTGTTCTCATACTCCGCAGAGATATTTGAAACTGTTTTATGACCAACAGTTCAACAGGAGGAAATTAAGGGAGAAAATCAAGGATACAGGCTCATGCATAAAACCCAGCCATACAATTAGCAGAGCCTGTATTAATCACCCTTTAGTTAGGCCTCAGTGGTTTGATAGTTATTCATCTGCAGAAATAAACTGATCCTGATAGGCAAAGAAGATTGATGCCAATATAACTGCAAGACTTAGACATAGGGTCCTCTCATTAATTAAGCAAGAATCACTTTCTTTGTGGTATTTGTGTGGTATTTGGTGATTAGGTGTTTTGGGTTTTTTTGTGTTCCTCCCCCTCTAGCTCTGGCTCTTTATCACACAACATCCTTTATCTAGACATTCCAGTTGAAGATGAGATGTGTTTTTAATAATAATAAAACCCTGTATTTGTAGATCACTTTGTACTTTATAAAACGGCTCACCAGAGTCTTCCAGCAGCCTTTGGAGATAAGCAGGACAAATATTATTCTCCCAAGTAATGACCAAAGTGTCTGGCCCTGAGTCAGACTCAAAAACTGCCAGCAGAACCTGGCTGTCTCACAAGGGGAATGAAGTGTCTTCTCACCGTAGGGGTGGAGGGTGTGGGGCTCTGCTCTGGGCCGAGGAGCAGCGGACACGCAGGTGAAGCAGCCTACTCAGATTAAAACTAGGATGGTGCTCAGGGCCCCTGAGGTTATAAACCAGCCCCACGCAACTGCAAAGACACCAGTTATATCTGGACTCGAAAGGGAAGCTCCCAGGCCTAGGAGAAATAATCCTGTGGAGAAGGAAGAAAAGAAGTATATTAGAAAATCTGAAGAGATGTATTTCATAAGAGAATCTACAAGTACTTCGATGGTGCCTCACATTTGTGTTGTGGTTCAGAATTCTCGAGCTCTCCTTGAAAAGCATTATCCCAGGTAGTCCTGAATATCTGTAGACTGGAAGTACCAGCATTTGTACAGCCGTGAGTAATTTATAGGTAAGAGGCACGGTCCTGCACTGCTGGGAGACCTCCCATATTTTTTCATATGAATCATCCTTAAAGTTGAAGATACATTCAATGTATTCAGGAGGTGGTCCTTTGTTTTAATAAGAAAAACACTGTTGAATTTAATGCTGGTTCACTTTTCACTTTACTTGACGCTCCAGCTCTTGACATTATTATCCCTAAAAGTGAGAGTTATAAAAGCAAAAGCAGCTGAATTCACCTCTAAATCATTCACTCCTCCATTCTTTCCTCCGACAGACTTTTTCAAGGACACAGTGCCTTGTTCTACAATGGCTCGGAGGACAGTGAAGATGAAAGGTTGTGGCCCCTAACGTCAGCAGTTAGATACCTCCCACTCTAGCAGCAGCAGCTGCAGCTACACAATAAGGGCAGACGTTTCTGAGCACTTCCAGGCACTGTGCTAAGTGCTTTCGCTGGATTATTTCATTTCACCTTTACCACAACCACTGAGGTGGGTATTTTTATTTACACCATTATACAGATGAGTAAACTGAGGCTCAAAGTGACTAAATGACTTGCCTGAGTTCACACGGCCAGTTAGAGGTGGAGCTGGGTGTCAGACTCGGGCCGTCTGACTGCACAGCACAAACTCTTCACTCCAAACAGTGAGTACACTGACCACGGCATGGATAAGGTTCAGCGGTACCACAAGGAAAGAAGTAGCAAAATCTCCGTGGAGTTAGTTAAGCATCACAGGAGAGAGAGCATTTGAGCTGAGACTTAATGCTTTTCTAGGAAGACTAGATGGGAAAGGGCATTCCCACCAAAGGGAACAGTATGCCCCAACCACAAAGGTTGAAGGAAGCCCTGTGCATTCTGTTTCGTACAACTGAATCAGAACGGCTTGGGCGTGAGTGAGAGCCAGGGGACCTGTGGCACATGAAGCCAGTGAGGAAGGCGGGATCTGCATACCCTGCCTTAAATGTATAAGGTATCTATGGCTTAATCATATAAGGTGCCCAAGGCTTAATTATTTAAAATATCTAATTAAGGTACCATGCCTTAATTATATAAAGTTCCTAGCTTCATATTATGAAACAAATCTGTAATCTATTTTTGTCTGGCAATTAACTCTCACAGCCTGAATAACGTCGTTGTGAACTTGGCTTTACTTTGCTGGGGTCTGGTCTTCTTGATAAACAGACTAATTTCCTTGTTACTGTTTAATGTCAAAGGTCTCTTCACATAGAGACTTTAATATCATGTTGGTTTGCATCTAGTTTTCAATCCTGAGGGAGAGTAAAAAATGTTATAAATTGTCTATGGAATCTAAGATAATCAGTTTAGATTCATGAATTTGGATTCATCAAAATTAATCTTTACTCCACATAATCACAAATGTGTATAAATATAACCAATTAAAAAACAACTGGATGAAAATATATCAATATTTTAAGAGCTGTCTTTAAATACTGGAAAGTTTTCAATATGCTCCCATAAGCATGTATTCCTTTGATGAATATAGAAAAAATTTTTAGAATAGAGACCAGATAATTTTTTAAACCACCGTAATGCATGTACATAGTTCAAAAGTCAAATTTTGTCAAAGGAGTTACAATGAAAACAAAACTTTACCCCTCATTCCCACCCACAGTGTTAGCTCCCCTCCCCCAAAGTCAACCCTCTATCTCTTTAACGTGTTTATTCTGTGGTTAAATAGAAGTTGTTTCTATATGCATATATACACTATTTCTGGATTTGTCCATTTTAGACATTCAACTTCCTGGTTCATTCATTCACATATAGCACCCCTATTTGTCCTTGTGCCTAGGCAAACATTGCTCACTGAGGACCCAAGTAGGATTCTACGGGGATAATTTCTTTCTCATACATGTTTCTGTTTCTCCTGATATGAGTATTTTTGAACTTTCCATTACATCAGGTCTTCTATGACATCCCCCCTTTTCCCATGAAACCTGTCTCCCACAGCTCTCTGTCCTGCTTCAACCTGAACTCTGTTCTGTAGGTGTAGGGGACAGTGTGATTACTTCTTCCAAATCCATTCTGTCCCAGATGATTAGGCTGAGACAACCAAATGTCACGTTCTCAGTGAGGACTTTCCTGGACCTTCACTGAAATACCACACACATCCCACATTGCCTATTCTCTCCTCTGCTTTATTTATCTCATTAGCACATATCATGTAGCATACCATGTAGCATAAAGCTATTTTACACACTTACCTTGTTTTCCATCTGCTTACAAGAAAAAAAAAAAAACAGACAAAACAAAACTTTGTGTAAGTTCCATAAGGCCTAGAGAGTTTTGTTTCATTTTCTGCTTTATCGCTGGTGCCTAGAACAGTTCCTGGCACATAGTAGGCACTGATGGAAGAATTAAAGCTACCCCTTTTTAGAGACTTCCAGGAATGTTTGAGAAAATTAATGTGAAGAGAGACTTGCTCAGAGCTCCTGGGAAGGAGAAGCCCGTCTCTCCCGCTAGGTATAAACAAAGAAGCATTTGCTTGGTTGTTTCTGGCAGTCATCTTATGACCAGGAGGGAAAGGAACTTTAGGACAAGCCAACAACAGGGATGATAGAGTACAAATACAGTAAAAGCCTGGATCGTTGTTTATCTTTGAACCATTAAATCAACCCAAGAGCCCTCCCTACCTCTGGTCTTTGTTTAAGCCAATTTGAGTTGGATTTTCTACTACTTGCAGCAAAGCATCTTACCTTTTACACAAGTTCTGCTGAACATGAGTTCTGCCATCTTAGGAACTTCCCTCACTGCTTCTGAGTCTGAGCCATACTTTCATGGGCTCTATGTCTTCCTCATTTAGCTTACCCCCTGGTTTTACTAGAAAATATCCTGAATAAATTTCTAAGAAATCCATAATGAGAAATAACTCTAAGCTCTTACTTGTCTTAAAATGTTTCAATTTCTCCCTCCTACTTCATTAAGGATTTGAGTGGGTCTGGAATTCTAGCTTGAAAATTATAATATCTTGGAATTTTGAAGCCATTGCTCAAATGCTCTTAGCATCCACATTGCTAATGGGATGTTTGGGTGATTGAGCCTTATTCTGAAAAATAGCTTTGCCACGTTTAGCAAATAAAAATACAGGACACCCACTTAAATTTAAATTTCAGATAAACAATGAAATATTTAGGACTTACTTTTACTAAAAAATTATTCATTGTTCATCTGAACTTCAAATTTAACTGTGTCCTGTATTTTATCTGTCCATTCTACTAAGAAAGTTTCTTTTTTTTTTTTTAGGATATTATCATTATCCTTGATGTTCTGAAACTTCACAATTATTTCTGGTTGTGATTTTTTTTTTTTCTTACTGGCATGTTTAACCATCGGGGCACCATTGACTCCTGGCCCCATCCTTCTGTTAATATAGGTTTGAGTAACTGGAGCAAGAAAAAAAATGGAAAAAAATTTCATCAACCTTAGAGTTTGAAGCTCTGTAGAGAAAAAAATTTTCAGAGCATAAGCATGGAAAGATTATAGTCAATTAATTTCATTTAGGGCTCTGTAATCTAGTTAAATTATCTGGTTTCAAAACCAGCCACCTAACCGGCATTTCACACAAGCATCTGTGAACAAGTTCAGGAAAATCCTAAAAGTTAAGGCTGAAGAGCCTTGCTTTGTAGGAGCGAATGTTCTGGACACATTGCAAACTTACCATGTAATTACTCTGCTGTGAACCCAGCATAGAGATATGCTATCTCCAAAGGAGAGGATGATTTGTTTGTGAGATACATATTTCCTGGGGTGATCTCTGAGTGAACTAGCCAGAAAGTAAGTGAAGAGGCAGAGAGATAAGAAGTAATCACTTTGGGAAGTAGTGGTAAAATCAGGCAAGGCAAAAACAGGTCAAAGAAATTAGGAAGAGAGCTTCAGAGTCAGGAAAAAGAAGATTTAAAAACTGACTTCAGAATCATTGTACTGGACTTGACTTTAGGAATCATGTAGCCCAGCCCCTCATCTTACAGGTAACAATACCAAGGCTTAGGGAATAAAAGAGGCTTGCCCAGAAATGCGCAACCAGTATAGACCAGGTTCCCTAATTCAGTCCAGTGTTTTTTTCCACTCCATGGCTGTTGCCATTTGGAACCTATTGTACAACAGCCCTGTTTAATCATCTTGACAGTTTCTGAGAATGATAAACCTTCTCTGCAATGATCTGACTTGGCTAAGGGTAGCAGCTTCACCAAATGCCCCATTTAAAGGCAGTCAACTCCAGGAGAGAATTTCAGGGGACTTGAAAAAGGCTTCCCTGACCAAAAACATTGCTTGCATGCACGGAGTGCTCTGTGAAGATGTCTGTCGAAATGCAAATGACTACCTTTAGCATCTTCTTGAATCTTTGTAGAGACTCCTCCTTTTGAAGAGGGTCTTGAAGGTATGTGACACAAGACAAATACATTTTGATTGGACAGGAATATAATGAAAAAAGCATGGTCTGAACTGTATTAGGAGCCATGAGGTTACAAAGGGTAGCAGGTGCCTACTTCACCACCACCATTTCATACAAGAACAAAGCAATAGATTGCTTTGTGCTCTAATCATTTTCCTGTCATCATATTTCACTTTTGGTGTCTGATGTCACAGTAAGATATTTTAGTAGACCTAGTTTCCCTGATTACTTGAATAATTCACATTTTGTGTCTGAATATGGGATGTTTTCAGCAGAACAAAGTCCTTGTAAATGGCATTTTTTATTTCAGCATCAAGAATTGCTGTCTGTACTCAAAATTTAAAATTTATTTCCCACCCATGAAGGACATTTGCCTTCTTTTCTTTGTGGTCAAAAGTTAAGGAAGGAGGAGGAGATGTGGCTCAAGCGATTGATTTCCCACCTATCACATGGGAGGTTTAAGATTCGGCTCCTGCTACCTCCGAAAGAAGACAGTGAGCTGGCATGATGGCAGGTGTGGCAAGCTGACACAACAAGATGATGCAACAAGAGACACAAGAAGAAAAACTTAATGAGAGACACAACAAAGCAGGGAACAGAGGTGGCTCAAACGATTAGGTGCCTCCCTCCCACAGAGGAGGTACCGGGTTCAGTTCCTGGTGCCTCCTAAAGAAACAAAGAAGAAGAACAGACACAGCAAGTGCAAATGAGAGGGTGGGGATAAAAAAATAAATAAATAAACAAACAAACAAATAAATAAAATAAATCTTAAAAAAAAGTGTTAAGGAGCATGAAGACTGAAAAGTGTCCATTGCTTTTGACAATGAAGAGGTAATCTTAGCCAGAGCAGGTTTAATGGAGTGATAGAGGCAAAGGGCAGATTTCTGTGCCTTATTAAAAAGGTGAACAAATGGGGAAAAATTGATGTAGACAACTTTTTAAGAAGCTTGACTGTGACCAAAAAGAGAAAATCATTAATTAAAATGTTTGGTTGGACGATTGATTTGTTGGTTTTTAAAGGTGGTAGAGACTTGAGCATTTCTATTAGCTCTAGGGAATGAACCCAGATCTCAGCTTCCTCACCTGAACATCACAGAAGTGCTAATATCATTGTAAACAAAGAGTGTGTGCAATGTCACCCAGCCAGTTGGAAATCCAGGTCCTTCAACTCCTTGTTCTCTTGGGTGCATGATGCCTCTCATTTTCTCAGTGGGTCATGGGAGGATACTGGTGGTCATTTCTGTACAAATACATTTTGAAAAAGCTGTGAGGTCCTCTTGGGCATGGGAGGGATAAGGATAGCAGACACTTTATTAAACAAACACCATATGCCAGACACTAGGGTAAGTACTTCACCTACAATAAGTTGTTTATCCCTCATAGCAACTATATAACATTAGCAAAGTTATTATCTTTATTTCACAGATAAATAAATCGAAGCTGAAAGAGATTAAGTAATACTCAATATCACAGAGCTAGCAAGGACTAAATCAAATATCCCATGGCCTTAATCGCTAGATTATACCATCACTTATGGGGATACAGAATAATATTGATTCAGTACCACATATTAGTTAACAGTATCTTAAAATGTCATGGCCCATTTTTTCTAGGCACAGCCATATTTATTGTCCTTCATTATCTTCTTTTACTTTCAGAACAACCCTATGAGATAAGTAATGCAGAAAACACTATCTCCAGTTGAGAAAATGCAAAATGAAGCATTTTCTCTCTCTCTCTCTCTCTCTCTCTCTCTCTCTCTCTCTCTCTCTCCCCCCCCCCTCCCTATCACACCACTCCCCCCCTCTCTCATCCTCCCAACATACAAGCCTATAAAGCAAGGCAAACTCAGTGGCCAAATTTGCTGCAGAGCTGCCAAGAGCCTTAAGGGAAGAGATTCAATCGTCTGCTGTTTTTATAGCAAGTATCACCTGGTGTCCTGGGTGAAGAAAATAAATCCATTCCATCAAAATGCCAGAATACAGACGCTTTACCAGAGGACCAGGTAAGAAAATTCATAAGTAATAAGTAATAACCCAGGAAACCTATTCCAAGTGGAATGAACTAAAAAAGAAAAGAAATGTAGCAGGCTTTGACTACTGGTTATGTGGACCGAGTCAGAAGAAAGTTCTGACTAGATTTATTCCCGCTGCAAAGTGACTTATAGTGAATCTTTCGATATCATATCATTCTTTGATGAGACGGTGATTTGCATTTAGACTTAGGGATGAGTATGTCCTACACACTCTTAATATGTTAAGAGACCATAAGAAAAGACAGTATTAATCAGTTAAGGAAAGAACCACTAGTTTGGGAAAAAAAAGGATCGGTGCAGGTATGGTTTGTTGATAATTTGGGGGCCAGGATTGTGTTTTATTCATCTTTGTTTCCCCAGCACCTAATACAATGCTTGGCACATAGTAAGAGTCCAATAACTTTGGTTTTATAATTTATCAACAGTAGCCATGAAAGTGTGATGGCCAATTCTGCCACCTATGCTTCTCAAACCCAAGGATAATCCTATAAAACTACATGGTTGGAGGAACTAAGGTGGCACAGGCAGTAGGATGCCTCTCTCCCACATTGGAATTTCTGAGGATAGAATCCCAGTGAAGACAGGAGGAGAAGGATGAGAAGAGAGGGCAGGAAATGGACTCAGAGAGTTGCCCAGCGAATAGACACAAAAACAGCAAAAACGGGGGGAGGGGGTAAAAATGGATAAAACAAATAAATAAATCCTTTAAAAATGTATAAGGGAGTAAGATACGGACTATAGTTAGTAGTAATACTTTGACAATGTTCTTTCATAATTTGTTAACAAATGTTTCACAACCATGCAAAGTATTTGTGGTGGGGTGATGTGTGAGAGCCCTGTATGATGTTATGCATGTTTGTTTTGTAAAATTACGATGTTTACTGAACACATTTAGTTTATGTATGTTCATGTATGAATGATATACTTCAATAAATTGTTTTTTTTAAAAAAAAACTACATGCTTGGGAAGAGTGAGGGAATAGAGATGACACCAAACAACCTGAATTTCAACTTTTAACTTGTCTGTCTTGCAATATTTTGACTTTAAAGAAAACAATTGTTATTGGTGGATACGTTTCTAGACCATCCTATAAAACCCTATTAGCTTAATGTAGCAGGATAATAGTTTTCAATAGCATTATAGAACCATTTTGCCGTTGTAATCATGTGTACTTGGCAACCTTTATTTGATGTTCCCATCTGAGATAACAGAAAGAGGCCTTCTCCTACTGGAATCCCAGCTTCACACTCAGGAACGCCTTCTTAATCCCCTTTCCACTCTGTCTTACCTTTCATTATCTCTACCCATCCACCCTGCCCTGCACCCAAATAAAACCTTTTCCAGCTCCTGTTTGCCAAATCTCAAGGAATGGAACCACCAACTACCCAGTTATGCAAGCCTGACACTTTGTAATATCCTCCTTAAATATATACCCTCATTCCCATAACATACATGCACTTGCACACACATACCTATTAGACTATCAGGTACCAACAATTTTACCTCGGTTTGTACTTTTGTTCAGGGCATTATCTTTCTGGACCTACTGCAAAAGTTCTCTAGGTTCTATAGACAAGAAATATATAAATACAGAACTCTTCTTGTCCTTTTTATGCCTACAAAATTTACCTGGTTTCACAGGTTAGTAGGTATACTCAGGTGAGTACACCGAGGTAATAGAAGGGACCCTAGAAGTGGGTAAACTCTCCCAAAGAGGCACATTTCATGTTCAGGACCTTGGAGAGAGCCTGGAAAGGAGCAGATAAACAAGAGAGAACCAGGAGAGTGCTGTGTCAAGACAGGGTTGAAAACAATGCCAAATGTAGGAAAGAATCAAGTTAGCTATTCTGATTGTGTGGGTTTTATTTATTATCATTGAACACATGAAATCCACTCCTGTCTCAAGGCTTTTGCAATAGGTGACTAGGTGTTTCCAGTGGCTGGAACCCTCTGCCTCCATATCTTTGCATTGGTGACTCCTTCTCAGGATTCAAACAAAGGACTGTGCAGTAAAGCTTTTCCTTGATCACACTCGATTCCAGTTCCCCATTTTACGCTCTTTTTAACAGTTATCACTATTTGAAAACTTGTTATTTATTCATTTGTTTACTTGACTACTGTCTCCCTAGCCATCACAGAAGGTAAGCTCCATGAGAGAATAGACCACATCTGTATGATTCACTATCACATATTTAGTGTTTAAAGCAATCACTGACACTTAGAATGAGCTTTTTAAATATTTGACAAATGAGCAAATGAAAGAAAGCAGGGAATGAGAACAGGCAATTAGATTTGAAGTTTAGGAGACTTTTGAGGACCTTGGACTGAACAATTTGAACTAATACCAAACATATATTATTGGGTTTAGAGAAATATGATTCAGGATGTCATGTATGAATTTGTGTTAACATGACCCAAGTAGGAACAGATTATTGAATACACTTATCAGATGGTATTGCCAATATTATATTTTAACTTCTAGAGTAATGAATACATTGTGAACTAATAAAAACAAGGGCTCTATTCATAACTTCCAAAAGTTGGAAGCAACCAAGATGCCCTTCAAAGGGGAAAGGATAAGGAAACTGTGATACATACACAGATTGGAGTATTAATCAGCAATAAAAAGAAATGAGCTATCAAGCCATGAAAAAACATGAAGAAACCTTAAATGCATATTGCTAAGTGAAAGAAGCCAATTTGAAAAGGCTACATACTATATGATTCCAACTATAAGACATTCTGGAAAAGGAAAAAACTACAGAAGCCATAAAAAGATCAGAGGTTGCCAGTAGTTAAGGGAAAGGGGGAAAGGATGAATAGGTAGATCACAGGGCATTTTTAGGACAATGAAATTATTCTGTATGATGCTAAAAAGGTAGGAATATGATACTATGCATTTGTCAAAACCCAGAGAACTGTACAACACAAAGAGTGAACCCTAATTTAAATATGGACTTCAGTTAATGATGATGTGCTGATATTGGTTCAATTGTACCAAATGTACCACCTAATGTAACAAGATGTTAATAGCAGGGGAAATAGGGGAGAGGGAAGGTTTTGGGAACTCTCTGTACTTTCTTCACAATTTTTCTGTAAACCTAAAACTGCTCTAAAAAATAAAGTCTATTTTTAAAAATCACAAGGCAACCCCTTATTTGGATCTCCTCAAAAGCAATTACTGTTTCCCCATTCATTCCAGTGAGTGACAAATGGAGACTGACCAAGCAAATCATTGGGTGGGTTTTTTGACCACTCCACGGAGGTCATTAAGTAAAAGCCACCACTCCTAATGCCCTCATTTATGATATTCTTAGGACATAAAAGAGTCCCATGGCCTGAGTGTTTTGATGCTGCCCCTCTCTGACAAGGGGGAAGGTACATACTAGGGTTGTGGGGCAAACTATAAGCCCCAGAGTTTAAACTGGTTTTGTTTGGCCCACACATGGGTTTAAAATTTTTAGTTGCCAACTTTTTAAAAATTAGAATATTTCACATAAAATGAAGACTTTCAACATCTCTTGAAAATTCAGAAGTTCTATAAAGATTGGCCCTTGAATTCCCACATGACCACAATCACCTGACAGAATAGCAGCTTCCCCCTGTAAATGGGATATGTGGTCTCGATGTTGTCACATTTCACTTGTTTACATTAACTTCATGGCCCCCAAAAGCATTTGAGTTTGAGGTCTCCCACTATGAAATGTAATGATCAGATGATTGTAAGAATTGGGGTCATAGGAATAATTAGGAAGGTAAAGAATCTGTAAGGAATCACAGTGTCCATTTTTCCCAAAAAAGCACCAAATCTATGGTACATTATAATGGCCATAAAGCTTGTAACTGTACCTATTATAATGATATTGATGAGGATGTGTACACTATTTCAAACGTGTCCCCTAGTGAGGATCTAGGGAAAGTGTGTGTGTGTATCTGTGTGTGCACACACATACCTGTGCACACAGTGGGTGCTCACTAGATATTTATTGAATAATTAATAAGAGGCTCAGGAGTTTCACCATAATCCTAACCTCCTAAAATATTATGAACTACTGATACACACTTTACAGTTTCTGAATACACTGTACTGCCTTAGTTTTGCTTATTTTCCTCATGGCTTTTGGCTCAAGACTGAGAATAGAACGGAGACTTAATTAAAACCCATTAATTAATTATAAATCAGAGCTGACTAATCAATCAGCCAATCAGTTGACATTATATTGATGTGGCTTAAGAGTACATTCATCAAATTACAGCAGAAAAAAACAGTGAAAGCAGGACTTCCTGCCTGCAGATTTAGGTCCTGGCCTTAGCTCTGCCACTCTCTGGCTGAGGCTCTTTGAGCAAGTCATTTGGCTCTCTGACCCAAAGTTTCCTTATCTATAAAGATATTAACTCTAGGGCTCCTCTCTACTTTATGGTCTCTGTTTCTATGAAAAACAAACATACATGAGAGATAAGTAACTGGAAACTCAGATTCAGCAAAGTCTAGCAAGGAAAAACCAAGAAAAAAATATTCCCCATTAATTAAGGCAAGGAGACCTCCAAACACCTGGGCAGCAATCCATGGAGGGCAAAGAGTAGAGTATGAACTCATTAGCAGGACGTTGAACAAAACTCAGAGAGAAAGAATGGGTAATGGGGAGGGAATCCAACCAGAGACTGAAATAATTATAAAGAAAGAATGGGAAAAGCGTTTCTAATTAGGTTATTTAGAAACTGGACAACTGAATGTAATTCTTGCTGAAGCGATAAGAAATCAGCCAGAGCATGCACAATAGTTACAAGAATATATGCTAATAGAAAAGAAAAACAGGATCAGGATCCCTGTGTAACTTAGGACAATACACTCTGTGAAAGCTAATATATGTCAAGTAGAAAACAGCACCTGAATTTCAATGAGTACAAAGATTTTTTAATATTAAAAGAAGAACATAGTAAATGCTCAGAAAATGTTGAATTGAATTATATTTTTTACTTTTTATTTGGAAAAAATTTCAAACTTATAGGACAGTTGCAAAAATCATACAAATGCTATACATATACCCACATCCCCAGATACCCAGATCTACCAATTTTAACATTTTGCCACTTTTGCCATATCATTCTTTATCTATCTATCTATCATTTTCTGAACATTTGAGAGCAGGTTCTACACATCATATTCCTTCGGCACATAATACTTCCATATACATTTCCTACAAACAAGGATATTCACTTAGGTAATCACCTTAAGTGCAGTTATCATGTTCAAGAAATTTAGCATTGACATAATGCTTGCATTATATATTCCAATTTTTTCTTATGTCCAAATATTGTGATTTTGAGCCTTATCTCCTCCATTCTTAGATCCCATCCAGTATCAGGTGTTGCATTTAATTTCATCATCTCTTTAATTTCACTTTATCCCTTTTTTTCATTTTTAATTGCATAAGTATATATACACAACATAAATCTTCCCATCCCTTTCCCTCCCAAGCATACCATTCAGTGGAATTAATCACCTTCACAATGTTGCAGTACCCTCACAACCAGCCATTACTAGAATTTCCCCTTCACCCTAAACAGCAACCTTATACTCATTTTGCATTAACTCCCCATCGCCCCTTTCCCCACCCTTGGCAAGCTGTACTCTACTTTCTGTCTCTATGATTTTGCAGAGTTTCTGATATTTTCTTTATGGTTACCATGAATTAAATTTAACATCCTAAATATATAACAATCTCATTTGCTTTGAAATTAAATAAACTTCAATAGCATACATAAACTATGCTCCTATACCCCTTAATCCCCCCACCACTTTTATGTAGTTATTGTTCCAAATTACATAGTTATACATTATGAGTCCAAAAACATTGCTTTATCATTACATTTTATGTATTTACTTTTTATATCCTGTAGGAAGTAAAATGTGGAGTTATAAATGAAAAACACAATAGGACTGACATTTATATTTACCCCTGTCATTACCCTCACTGGAGATCTTTCTTTTTTCATGTGGCTTCAGTCAATTGTCTAGTCATATTTCCTTTCTACCTGCAGAACTCCTTTTAGCATTTTTTACAGGGCTAGTCTAGTGATGATGAATTCTTCCAACTTTTGTTTATCTGGGAATGTCTTAACCCCTCCCTCATTTTTTAAATACAGGTTTGCAGGATATAGACTTCTTGGCTGGCAATTTTTTTGTTTTCAGCACTTTAAATTTGTCTTCCCACTCTTTTCTTGCCTCCAATGAGAAATCAGCATTTAATCTTATTGAGACCCCTAGCATTTCTCTCTTGTGGCTTTCAGAGTTCTCCCTTAATCTTTGGCATTCAACAGTTTGGCTATAACATGGCAAAGTGTGGGTCTATTTAGATATATCCTGTTTGGAGTTTGTTTAGCATCTTGGATGCATTTATTCATGTCATTCATAAAATTTGGGGAGCTTTCAGCCATTATTTCTTTGAATAATTGCTCTGCCCCTTTCTCTCTTTCTTCTCCTTATGGGACTCCCAAAATGTATATATTGGTGTGCTTGATGGTGTCCCAGAGGTTCCTCAGCTCTGTTCCCTTTCCTTCCTTCAGTCCTCCATCTGCTCCTTAGACTAGATGATTTCAATTATCTTAGCTTCAATTTTCCTGATTCTTTCTTCTGCCAGCTCTAATCACCTCTAGGGAATTTTTTATTTCTGTTACTGTGGGCTTCAGCTCTGTTTGGTTCCTTTTCACAATTTACATCTCTCTACTGATATACTCTTTATGTCCATCTATCACATAATTTTCTTTAGTTCTTTGCCCATGATTTCCTTTAGCTCTCTGTGCATATTTAGGACGATTTTATAAAAGTCTGTCTGGAATGTCCCTGGTCTGGTCCTCCACATTGATGGTTTATAATGCTTTAATTTTCTCCATTGCCTGAGCCATTAGTTCCCATTTCTTTGTATGTTTTGTAGTCTTTTGTTGAAACCTGGACATTATTATATTTTCATGTGTTATCGCTGAAAAAATCTAGACTCTGAGGTATCTATTTCTTAAGCTTGTCTCCAGTTAGTGATATGAGAGAGCTTTCCCTGAATGTCAGGAGCAAAAAAAAAATGAAAAGAAGGAATAAAAGAAAACCCCTTTCCCAGTCTTTGCAGATTGACCTTCAGAACTTATACATACAATGAGTTTGGAGAACATCTCCAGGCCAAAGTGTAAAGGTCTCCCTGGTCTTTTCCACACGTGTGTCTTGTTCTGGGCATGCATGTTTGACCTTAGGAATTTCCCCATTTACATGGTGTTTTGGTTTCCTAGCTGCTAAAACAAATACCAAACAATGGGTTCTTCTGGTAGCCTCACTTAGGTTCTCAGGTAATTGCAGTCATATGGCAACTTTAGCTTGAGCTATCTGGAGGCTTGACTGGTATGCTAGGATGACTCAGACCTCTTCTTTCCCTGTGGCCTCATCATGTGGCCTCTACATGTGGTCTTTCCAACAGGGTATCCAGACTTCATACACGGTGGCTCAAGGATCCCCAAAGTGCAAAAGCTAAGGCTTCCAGGCCTTCTTAAAATTTTGACCCAAAACTGGTACAATGTCACTTCTGCCATACTCTATTGGTTAAAGCCAATCACAGGGCCATCCAGATTCCTTGAGTGAGGAGACCACAGAAAGGCAAGAACTCCAGAGGCCATGGCTCATTGAAGCATCTTTGGAGACGAGCCATCACAGTATGCCCTCCAACCTCCCAGGAGCAGGAAGCAGGCTAGAGCTATACAGCTACAAACTTGGGCCATTCTAATGAAAAAGGAAGAATAACTCAAAGGCAGAGGTAAGAGACCAGTGAGTGAAGCCAAGAACCAAGGAGAAATGAGTCCTAATCATGTAACACCTTCCTTCCAGAGCCAGAGAAACTGATTACATGTGCCAGGCTGCATTTCAGAATTGCTATGAATTAGTGAATGCACATGTCTCCCTTTTTCCCTGTTTTTGAACAGGGTTGTTGATTGTAGTTTTCCTGACTCTTTTTCACCTTTCTATGTTTTTGAGTGGAGAGATAACTTGTCTTTCTCCTTCACTGGTTTTTGCATGTGAGGAAGTGAACCAGATGAACTGCACACATGAAGGACTTCACCCCAAGAGTCACATCCATACCTGGACCTGGCTTAATTGGCAATATCCTAGAATTTAAGCTCTTGCCATATTAGGGTAAGATTTGGGGGATTTCAGAGTATGGGGGTTGACGGACATGAATCATTAAGGACCAGAGGGTGGACTGTGGTAGCCAGTTTCCAAAGATGGCCCTATTGAACCACACCTCCCCATATTCATAGCCTGTGTAAACCCCTCCCTAATTAAAGCTGGGCTGCCCTGAGACTTGATTTAACAACAGAATATGGTAGAAGTAATGCTGTGCCAGTTATGAGCCTAAACTTTATAGACCTAGCAGCTCTCACATTTTTTTATTTTTGGGAACCTTGCGCCTCCATGTAAGAGGTCTGACTATCCTGCTAGAAATACCATGTTAAAAGACTATATGGAGAGGCCACAGGAAGAGGAAGAGGACCTGAGACTACATGAAGAGGGAAAGAGGCCCAGATATCCCAGCATCCCAGCCAAGCTTCCATTTGACTACAATTGCATGAGAACCCAAGTAAGATGAGTAAAAGAACTGAACAGCTGATTCTAGTCAACCCACAGAAGTATTAAAGATAATAAATGGCTG